>VURO01035580.1:0-10465 GCA_015108175.1 Pelvicachromis taeniatus
AATTTTTTAAAAAAAAAAAAAAAAAAAAAAAAAAAGAAAAAAAAAAAAAAAAGAGGAAAAAAAAAAAAAAGGTAGATAGTCATGCATAATGCAGTGTGAGAAACAAAACAAGTACAAAGGGAGAGAGTGTGGTTTAGATAGGTCTCCTATAAAGCATATAGAGGGTTAGTTGTCAGTTCGGGCCCGGCCCAGTGTTCTGTATCCCGTACAGAAGCGCGTGCATGTCAGTCGACACGGTTTCCTGAGCAGTTTTAAGTCCTCGCTCAAACTTCGCTTACTTTGACAGACCTAAAGTTTCCAGGAAACCGCCCTGTTAGGCATCACTTTAGTAAAGCTAGAACACTTGTGGACGTCTTGCGTACGAGAGTCTGTGCAGCGATAACGCCGGCCACGCTTCCACGCACAGGGGAAGCATCACAGATAAGAGTACGGAAGAAGACACTTGGAAGGTTTCAAAAATATAACTTCGGATACTTTTCTTTACCTGGATGTCAGGTCAAGTTTAAAGAGAGAGTCTGTGATTGAGAGCGAGGAGACGGGCAAAAAAGATTTTTTTTTTTTTTTTTAAACACGTGGCTTACACCGAAGCTCCAAAGTTTCTCAAGGACAGGTAAAAGGCAGGGTCCAGAGGTGTTTCGCACAGCTCTTTCTGCTGGGAAGAAGTAGACGATACTGTTACACAGCAACTTTGAGTTTTTTGTCCTTCTTCCATGCACTTTCTATACAAAGTCCACCGACGGCTCTCTGTGTGAGCACGCCAGGGGGAAGATGCGCTTCCCCTCTGTGCCCGACATCAGTATACAGTACATGTTATAGGATCATGACTTGCATAGTGTAACTGCACAGCACACAAAATGAACACCACACATTCTTTGTTTCCCGCCCATGTCAGCTAAACAACAATAAAACAACCAAACAGGAAAAACTAGTGATGCGCTGATACATTGGTCGGTAATTGAGCCCGTTATTTCACATCTGCCTGACGTTTATCGATCTTTATGCGTCGTCTAATGTGAAATTCGTGCTGGCTAAATGTGTCTCATCAGAGTCTCTCTGATGAGGATGAAGTTAAAAATGTTTTTTCTAAGTAACATATAGAGCAAAAACTTTGTTGCCCTGGAACAAACTGAGACAATACAAAACAAACAAAAAGGAAAAATAAAAAGCTTTTGGCATCAGCTGTTGGCCAAATTCATATTTTGTTGTTGCATACCCCCCCCAAAAAAAGAGGAAAAAAAAAAAAGAAAATCGGGTCCATGTGCACCAAATAGATAACACATGTTAGTGCCTCTACATGTGACACAAAATAATACTGACAGACAAGAAAAAACAAATACTGCAGACATCAGTGCTAAGAGTACACACAAGAATTGGAATAGTAGTGATTATTTGGGTTTTTGTTTGTTTATAACAATAAGACTGCTGACTAGTGGAGTTATGCATGTAGTACTTTGGCTCAGTAGAGAATAGATTCAAAAAGGAATATGTGCACCAAATGCATACAAGTATATGGATATACTGCTGTACAAAAAGTCACTTATACGACGGGACATGATTTGTACGCCGACGACTTGTCGCCGGTAGGTTACAAACAGGTCATCATTGCAATTTCTTCAAATAGTGTTAAATGCTTAGTTGAGGTTTTTCCCAAAAACCTTTGAGGTTTGTTCAGTGTTTATATATTCTTATTGGAAAATTCTGAGAGTACCTGCCAGCTGAGCTGCCCGGCTGCATGCGCCAACAGCCCCACCTTCACCCTGCCCCGCCTTCATCAGTTCAAAAATAGGTAGTTGAAACAATTTGGTTTCAATCTCTCTTTACAAAACGCTAGCTGTTGTCATCGTGTATCACTTCATGAAGTTCCTCTCTTAATGTCGATGGCTGTAGAAGCTTTGAAAATAAAAAGATTGAGAAAAATGTAACCTGCCTATGCTTGGTTAAAGGCCAACGCTGTCGAGGTCCATCGTGCTAGCTGAGCTCCTATGAAGACGACAGATGAAATTTAACTCCGCCTTCTTAAGTTCATAATGAGAGAGAAATTTCAGACACCTGTAAGGAAAGGAGCATTTAGGCATTTCTTCTGAGCGTGCTCGTTTTGTGTTGCACTCGCAGGCAAAGTTTCAGAGTCACGCACTGGCAGAGGTATTCACCAGGCCTTAGTGTGTTAGGGGAAACAACTTGCTTATTTTTTACTGCTCTTGGGGTTCTTAGTGTCCTGCTGCTGCCACGAACTCAGTTCATGGCATGCTGGCGAATCGTGTGGAAGATCCAATCCATCTTGGTAGTCCAGCCGCCATGGTGGGCGTCGTTCATCTGCTTCATGAAGTAGTCGAGGGCCTCCTGCTCCGACTTGTCCAGGGCCAGGGTCTTCCTGATGTAAGCGATGTCGTCGAACGACTGCAGCTCAGGCATTCCCGAGCCCAGCATCATGGAGAAGAGGTTGATGAAGAGGTTGGCGTGCTGCCGGATTGCCAGGTACGCTTTGTAGCACATCTCCTGGAACCTGACGAGGGAAACAAAACGAGCAGGGTCAAGTTCTGCAAAAAGACCTTGGTGGGTAACTGAAACGAGCAGTAAAAGACAACAGAAGAATCTTCAACTTTCACCGCTATGTTTGAAGTGCCAGACCTCAATAGGAACCTATACACACTAAGGTTGGCCATGTATAAAAATTCAATCCTATTGGCTTGACATTGGGACTGGGAGAGTCTTTGAACGTGGACCCTTTTTCTCTTTCGGGACATCCAAGTCAGAACAATATTACGGACACCAGCTTGATTAGACTACATGACATCCTTGCATACGCTGCAAGGAAAAATGTCCACGTCTTGGATAAATGGACATTCCTATGGAATATTTGACCTGCTTGCTTCGTTTCTCAAGGAAACAGTTTATGAGAATCTGGGCTCCGGATCTTTGTTTCGCAAACTCTTCAGTCGCTTTGGCGCTCTCAGATCTCACCAGTGACAGAAAACCTTTGGTGTGTGTTTACAATAAGATCACTAGTGGCCACATCTGTCGCGGCTTGATTGTCTGATCTTTTGTTTTGTCTTCGCTACAAGCCTTTGCTGTCTACCATTTGCTTTATATTTATTTACTTCTTCCGTTTCTCTCCTAACACCTTCAGATTTTTATTTTTACACAGACTAGCTGCTGTGCCGAGTCATTTGTTGTAACAAAAAAAGATTTCATCCATCCTTTCAGCGTCACCGTGAATGAAGCATTACCTTTCAAACTCCCTTGTTTTCGTGCACTCTTGTGTTCCTTTGCTAATAACAATCAAAAAGTCCTGCGTGAGCACGAACGGGACGCGCTCCCTCTTGTAACCAAATTTCTTCTTTTTGTGGTCAAGGAAGTGGCCAAAGTCTATGTGGAACAGCTGTGAACACAGAAAATATGACATTAAATTATAAAGGACAAAAAAACAAAACAAAAGTATAGCCATGATGTTTAACACAGAATGAGAAGCAGCTGTAATCATTACCTGCCCATCGTCTTTAACCATGATGTTGCTATTGTGCCTATCCCCTATGCCCAGGATAAATGTAGCTACACAGTAGCCTGCGCACGACCGTGTAAACAGATCGATGGCCTGGTCGTACCTGAGGCGTCAAAACAAAAGCAAAATCATTTGAGGCAGTCCAGGAAATTTATGCAGATGTCTGCACAAAGGAAGTAGGAAAAAAAAAAAGAAAAAGCTTGACATTAATATTCACAATAGCACTAAACACCTCTACTGAGCTCACTCACATCTCTCCCTTGTTCTTATCCTTGAGCCACTGATGTAGAGTGTGGCTGTTGAACTGCAGCGCCCCCTTTAGGCCTCCTTTGCACTGGATCTGCATGATGGTGTGAGAGTTCCTCACCACCTCGATCAAACCCACGCAGTCGCCGATAGACAAACAGCCATAGGGCAGCATCCTGGAAGAGGAAGCGTAGAAAACATGAGAGGAAAGAGGCAAGAGGAAGAGGAAAAAAATATATATATATCAAGACAGCACTGATGGACTTTATGGATGGACTTTGGCTGGCAGGAGCTGCCTGCTAATCTGCATTCAAGTATGGATCGCAGAACATGAAAGGTCCAGTGCCTGTTAATGTGTACCTGCATCCCTGCTGTCATGACGAAGTGAGGAGCCTACCTGAGATCAAGGCCTTGGTTCTGCCAGATGTTCTCCATTATCCTAATGATCTGTAGCGTCAGCATGTCCTGCCTCAGATCTGCAGAGGCAAAGAGAGACAAGGAGGTGGATAACGGTGAGGTGAATATGAGCTGCTGAGCTGCTTTGATCAACTCCATGATGCATTATGGAGCAGAGCTTTCAAAGTCACGTTGGTCACAGACGCTGCAGCGAAAAAGCACAAGCTGCTGCCGTGAAGCAGGGGTCAAATATGAGCACTGCTCCTTCTGAGTTCTGCATTAAGAGCGTAGTTAGATTCGTATTTATGTAGCATGAAACGACGCAGTGCAGGCTGAACCTGCATGCTCTGCAATGTCTGTGTATATGAGTGTGTGCTGAGAGTGCAAACATTGAGGAGAGGACAGACAGATGGAGGTAGAGGCACAACTCACCATCTCCATTTTTGAAGATAATTTCATTGTTCTGAAAGAGCAGCTCAGACATCATATCCGGGTTTTCCCAGTTAAGCCACAGAGGTCTCTTTGCTGATGACATCATCCTGCATTCCTCCAGGCTAAAGTAAAGACATAAATATCCTTTTAACAGGAAAAATACACATACATGTATATAAAAAAGAAAGGAGGGAAGCCTTCTCTAATGTGGTTGTGCTCATCACCGCGACGGCGCTCTACAAGCATTCAGTTCATAATGGTCCTAATGTGCTTGATATGAACCAAACAGTTCAGCCTTTATTACATCTGGTAATACTTAAAGCCTCGGAGAGGAGAGGGTGAAAGCATCACCTGCAGGGGGAATAAAAATTAAATGCCAACCATTTGAGAGGACTGCGTTAGATAAGAGTGCTGAAGTACCGGAGGTTTCCCAGCTGATGAGCCGGATTCAGTGGAGAAGTGAAGCTTTGCAGTGCATCCATGTAGTCAGGTCTTTTCATCTGCTCCACCAGAAACTTCATTTGAACCTTAGAGGGGGTTAAATAAATGCGACAGTTAGAATCCTCCTGGTGCTGAGCAACTGGAGAAACGGGCTGGCCTAAGTACATATGCAGCAACCACAGTCAACTTTCTGCTGCTTCTCTTCAGCAAAACCTCTCACAATGAGGTAATGCTCCTTCACCGAGGGCTTTCAGGCAATGACATACACCCTCTGGTGGCCATGCTGAACCATCTAACAAGCACCAGGAAGAGATTTAGATTTAGATTGGATGGGCACTGCCCATTTCATACAGCCATCTAAACTAACCATGGTGACTGGCATACTAACTAGCAGCAAAACATTCTTACAGTCTGTAGCTACATATTAAATTCACTAACTACTAAGGACTACAAACCTTAAGTTCCATATTTACCCGGAACTACTACTTTAAGGATAAGAGACCCATTATCGAGGGGTGGCTGTAGCTCAGGTGATAGAGCGGGTCACCTCCTCACCGGAAGGTTGGTGGTTCGATCACAGGCTCCTCCAGTCTACATGCCAAGTATCCTTGGGCAAGATACTAACCCTATGTTTGCCTACTGGTGATGGTCAGAGGGCCAGGTGGCGCCTGTGTCCGGCAGCCTCGCCTCAGTGCGCCCTGGGGCACACTGAGGCACCCTGGGGCATTGTAGCCACAGCTACATTGCAGCTGTGGCTACAATGTAGCTTGCCATCACCAGTGTGTGAATGTGTGTGTGACTGGGTGAATGACTGAATGTAGTGTAAAGCGCTTTGGGGTCCTTAGGGACTAAGTAAAGTGCTATACAAATGCAGGCCATTATGCTCATTTCAATGCAATATTTTCATTTGACTCTTCTAGGTTAGCTCTGCATGATTCACAGTTTAAAATAATCCTCGTTTATTTCATGATGAGCCTTTGTGGAGTCCCTCAGGTCATCCTCCGTCTTAAACGAGGAGGTTGTTGATTAAATCCAGCCTCCCTTTAAGACACCTTCTTCTGATTGGCTGCCCCTTGCAAACAGAAAATTGGAACAGCAGGTGGGCGGGGCTTCTGTTATCCGTGTTTCTGAGATGATTAAGGTTTTTCACTCTCACTGATGTCATAAATACCCAAAAGTAAAAAAAATATATATATACACTGAATGACTGAATATGAAAAGCCTTTTTGTTTTTTAATGAAATATCTTATGCCAGTGTGGCTGAAACATATTCTACTGCAAGCAATTAGGAGAGAGAAAAACCAAAGCTCCAAATGATATCACTGCACTCTAATGTGGTGTCCCTGTGGCCAGGCCGGTCCAGATGTTGTCAAGATTAAACCAAACGACTCAGTGGATCACATTCAAAACAGCTGCCAGCTGTCAGATTACCTTCTGAGCCTCATCTTTTTTCTCCTGTTTGAGGAGGTCAGTGAGATTGATGAGCTTCTCCATGGCCTCCACCTGTCTGCTCAAGTGCTTCAGATACATGCCACAGGCCCGGCAGTAGGACTCCAGCAGCAGACCAAACCGCTGGCTCACTGTCTTGTTGTGCATCTCTGACCTTCGCGCATAAAAACAAGGGGAAAAAAAGTTTAAGAGGTTCTGTCCCAAAGAAAATACACTCTGCCTCCCTAGAAATCCTAAAACATAAACCAATGTGAAGTATCTTCAAAGAATGTTTTTTAAATTCATCCGTACCCGAGGCCAAACACTCAAACAAGACTTTAACCTTTCGCTTACAAACAGCTCCAACTTCCTGAAAGAACACCCTTTTAAATAAACTCACTTTAAATGCCAGAAGAAGAAATGTCCTATCCTCTGATTGGTTAACGCCTTTTTCAGCAGGAACCGTGCAAGCGGGTTATCAAGGTACTGCTCGTACTTCAGAACCTAAGCCACGGGCACAGAGAATATAGAAAATACCTTCAGTCCATCAAGTGGAACATGTGACTCATCAGCAAAACATGGCAGAATGAAAATGGCTCACACGGTTTATTTTAATCTAAAGAGCCAACACACCTGAACCAGCTGAATGAGATACTGGGAGAGTTTGTCATCAGTTAGGTATTTCTCAAGGCACTTCACAGCAAACTCTCTGACCATAGGATCGGGGAAGTTGCAATCCAGCAACTCCATGGCTTGTTCTGGTTTGATAGCAGGCCAGTCCTTTAGAAGGCAATACATCTGAAATGAAAATAAAAAGGGCAGCTAAATACAGAATACATATATTTCAGTATTTTGTCCATTTTAAACAACCCTGTAATGCACAGGATCTAAGTATAAGGCCTGTGAGAAGATGCCCCTTCATACATGTTGCAGACAACAGATTGTCTGTGTCAGATTTGTATTCTCACCACTGGAAAGTTCTCCTACAGATTTAGGCGTGTAGTGTTCCCTAGGTAGCTGCTGAAGGAGGCAGGACACATTACACTCACTGACTCCCCACTAAATCTCCAGCCTGCCTGCTCTATTCTCACATCAGCTCAATCTGACATCACATAGACTTTGTACTAGGGAGCTGGCAGGGTGAAGACTACTCGAGTCCAATCCTACTGAGTATGACATTTGGGTTCTCGCATCAAGCCCTGCTGGGTAATGTCTAGAAAAGTCACCACTGTGGCTCATGTGCAAAAACACATCGAGAACATGAGTAAACATGTTCGATCGCCGTTAAAAAGAAATATAAAAGGTGTGTCAGCTGTAGACACCCCCGCACTCACCTGTGCAACCTCATCTCTGGAGTTCCACTTCACAGCCAGGAGGATCTTGGGAAGGATCTCTGGCATATTGATGCAGTCATGTCTAAAATAAAATTGTTGACAAAACAAATAAGTCATAACTTTTCCACCATCAGCCCAGTGCATTAATGACTTCTGTGTAAATGCACCTCAATATAAATATAGCACTTTTCTACTAGTACCTACTCGGCTCGATTTAGTCTTTAGGGTTTTCCATTAGGTGGTACTTGTGGTGTATTTTAGTGCCTACTCTGCCGGGGATCCAAGTGAACTGAGTCATTCTGAAAATGTGACATCAACAGGCTGCATGCCACCAATTAGCTGGACGGTGGCATCATGAGAGCGACTCCTTCATGAAAATCAAAACCGCCACTTCTGAAATCCGGCAACGGCTACACAAAAAACAAAATCACGCTCCCCGAGTCTGAGAAAAAGCCATACACTGAGCAGCAGCTTTACCATCTCCTCGAAATCCTCCATTGTTGTGTTCCGTTTGTGTTGCATACAAATGATGTCGGCCACAATGGCCCCTCGCACATTAGGGGGTATTCCATTGTAATGGGAAAAGACCAAAGCAGAGTAAAGACGAGTCGACCCGAGTGGGTACTAGTGGAAAAGAAGCTAAAGATCCTGCACACACCCTCAAAAGCCCTTTATAAAAGCATACCACCACACATCATTACCTGTGTCTCCACAGGAAGTCCTTCTCCTGCTCAGTGATTTCAGAGAGTGGGTCTCTGTTACACACTTGCCGTAGCTGCTCATTGTCGCTGTCAGTGAGGGGGTTGTCCCGTGCCAGTCTGTTACTCTACCACACCAAAATAACACAGTTTAGTAAACCAAACCAAGGAGGCCGGAGCTCCGTCGGGTCCAGAGCCTCTTGTCACATAACAGTGGGATGATTACTCTCATTTCCAGCTCCACATTTTCAATCACATTTGCTAGAGTGACTCTGCATGATTCACAGTTCAAAATAGTCTAAGTTTATCTTGTACTGAGCCTTAGTGCAGCCCATTGGTTTATCCTCTTTTTAAAACGAGCCGTTTCAGCTTCTCTCCCTTTAAGGAAAACCTTCCTTCTGATTGGCTGCCCCCGATTGAGTCCCTGAGACGACATCGTTACGGATATCCACTCTCAATCACATCACACAGCCAAGAGGTGAAGAAAATGACCTCCTCATTAGAAACGCCCATGTCTGACACGAGTGTCCACTTTTGCAACTGTATATATATTTAACAGAAAGAAAGATGAACCTTATAGGTCCCCTTACTTTCTGTGTGGGGTGCAAATGAACCATGATGTGGCAGCTCTTCAATGAAAATCCCATCTGATGATGTGTTGATGTATCCGACCAGCAAAGCAAAACAGAAACCAACAAACAAGTATTTACTCTTACCAAACCAGTGTGGCAGTAATTAAAGCCAAGCTCTCTGGATATGTTCCAGTTTGCATGATCCTCAATAGTAGACATATCAGGAAACTTGACAGGGGAGCTGTAATGGTCAAACTCCAGCTCTAGACATGGGGTTTCCTGTATGTTTAGAAAACGGTAAAGAAGGGGAAAGGTCATTCAAGGTGTTTATTGTAATCAAATTAAAGCGCCTGTGTCAATGAGTAATTAATTAATTGGGATAAGGAGCTTGGTTACTTAAATCGAGCAGCTTAAGCAGCAGCTGCTGCATTACTGAAACTGTACAAGGTGTCGCAGCTTTGCTATAACTGGGTCATGAGGCTTAAAAGTTATTATTATGCGTAATGCATGTATGTGAAATGCTTAAAATGCTGGCAAAAACTTGAGTGTTTATAAACTGCATCATGATCCATTCAGATTTGTGCAAATTAAAGAAACAAAGCTGCTATTATCCACATGTTTGTATATACAGAACAGAAACGCTGGAAGTACAAATAGGGAATAAAGTTTTGCCGCTTGCCTTGTTAGGGTTAGAGCCCGTGACACCGATAGGGTTGAGCAGGTCTTCCAGGCCATGCGGGACAGGCCACAGGTTGAGAGCCATCTTCCCTGCTACAAGTGTGTGGGTGTAGTCAAACAGGTTAATGTTGCCCCAGGCGAGGGGACAGTGCTCCTACAGGAAACAAGTAAAAAGGATCCATGTGAAAATCAGCAGCAAGGCAACAGCTGGTGGATACGGAGCAGACAGGTGCAGTGAAATAAAAACAAACAGGGAAGATGGTGATAATAAAGTAAACACAGGTAAGACAATAATAAAATGTCCAAGGTACTTGCACGTCAGTGGTTCTGGCTGATCGGAACTGTTAATAGAAACACGATTTTCAACTAAAAAACACTGGAAGGAAACAAAAACAGAGCTGCAGCCAGCAGACAGCACAGCTCCAACTCCTGCCCTGCTCCTGTATGGAAATCAATTTAAACCACGCGCACCATGAAACGTAATCGCATCTGCTGCCGGTCTGCTGGGAAAAGGGCCAATTACTGATTGACTTCTTAATTAAAACCACGCTAGTTTGTTTGGCTGTAGGGCAGATACACCACTTGCGCTTTTGATACATTTCTGACAGAATAATTTCTCTAGGAGTGCTTGCTGTAATATTAAAACACACTTGTTGGCCAAAATCAACAAGGTGTTAAATCGCGCCCTCTTTTACCCCCCCAGGGGGGAGGGGGGGGGGGGGGGGGCCCCTTTCCCCGGGG
>VURO01035580.1:10485-35480 GCA_015108175.1 Pelvicachromis taeniatus
TTCTCACCCCCTCCCCCCCCCCCCCCCTCCCCCCCCCCCCCTTTCCCCCCCCGGGGGGGGGGGGGGGGGGGGGGGGGGCAACCACTCTGTGACCAATGAAATGGTGGAAGAAAAGTACAATAGCTAAGATTAATGTGCTTCATTTCTGTTGCACCATATTCGGTAGAGGTGCACAGAGTAATTTCTCATTTTTAGAACAGTTTCGGTAACATCTGCAGCACTGATTGGTTTATATTAGGCTGTTATTCACTCTCTAATGTCTTGATGCATGCTCAATCATCCAGGTAAGTAAATCCCAAAAACCTTTTGGGATTCATTCTCTAACTTAAAGGTTTGATTGGAGAGAAACAAAGACCATTTTTGCTGATATTTTTCAACCCCTGTACGTCACATTATGACACACGGACAGAATAAACCCGTCGAGTTCGATGCATGCGGTTGCGTGAATGATAATGCCCACTGAATCACAGACTATGACACACCAACGCAATATCTACACTAGTTCTTTCTCTGCTACACCCTCCTTGGCAAAGACATGATAATAGTTAAAGAGCATGTCATATTAACAGATCAGTTACATTTCTTCTTGGTCGGCATCCCAAACATTTTGTTTGGCAGGTTTTGCTTCCATCTATTCGGTTTGTTTTTTTTAACAAGTGCCCGTGTTGACTAGATCAGGGCATGAGTTGTAGTTGCATTCCACTTGGCTGACTGATGAACGCAGGTCCTAGAAGCAGTTGATGAAAGAGTGACATCTTAAATTTCTAACAATGCCTCACTGTCACCGACCATCTTTGGCTACAGGGCCATTATAACGGCCAACTTCGCCCTGTTGAAAATGTTTTGCAACCTATTACTGATTAAATTGTGTGATTTTTTTTTTTTTTTCAAATATGCAAATTTTACAACAATAGCCTGAAGATTTTAATGATAAAATTTCCACATGTCAGTGCTAACCTCTTTAGCTCCCTTCCTTCCTTTGACAGAGCAAATGGAGAGGCAGAGTCGGGCAGCTCGGGGGATTTCTGGAATGTACATGTCGTAGGTCAGCCACTCGTTCCACCTGCCATCAGCGGGAACATAACCACAGATATGAATCGGTCACATTATTGCCACAAAGCTCAGTGAAACCTCAGCGAATGAAACACTTTCATTGTGCACAACCTGGGGTTTGAGCACGGTACGCGTAGTGTGTTGACATTGTCGCACAGCTGCTCTCCACCATGGTATATCCCAGTCCTGACGTAGATCTAGATCAGCAACAAATCAAAAGATTTATAAACTAATCTAAGAGATAAAGATTTCTTTCAGCACATTTCTGACTGAGAAACATGGCGAGACGCTGTGCAACATCTTTTAATAACCTCCAAGCTACTGAGATGGAATATTACAGTCAGAATTAATTTTACTAAAAGGAGAAACAACGCAGACAAGCTTTAAAGAAAAGCAAGATGACAACAATGTACTGCAGTTGTACCTTGTCAATGTCTCTGATGTTGACATTGACATAAGTGGCGCACAGTATCTTAATCCTTAGCGTTCCGTTGATAGTCCACAGATTCTTGGTGGCCGTTTCCCCATTCATGTAGGGTGTTGCTGTGGATATTCGCCTTGCATATGATGGCATGGTGAAGAACTCCATGGGCAGTTGGGAATACAGGCTGTCTTTTGACATTAGCATCAAGTTAGGCATTCTTCCCAGCATGATACAGCTGCGCACGTACTGTTGAGGACAGATAAAAGTGACATTTTGAAGTAGATGCGATTGTGACATTTCGACGCTGCTCGTGTCATTTTGACATTTTGAAGCCATTCATACACATCTGGGCCTATCAAAATGTGAATTCCAAGAATTTATAATTGCAGCTCAGCAATAAATGACACACTCAGCACTTTGTACTTGTGTGATGTGTGTGGGGCTTTTCTTGAACGTGCACACTTGACTGGCCGAACATTTCCTCAGAAATTTAATTTCGTGCCCTAAGTGTCGAACACATTTGTGTTGGATGATAATTTGATGTGAGCTGGATCTGTCTCTCCCCCTCTAAGTACAATCGAATCAGCTGCAGCTAAGCTAAGATTTAATTAGATTACCTTGTACTGACTCAGAGGGTATTTCTCCAGTAAGTACTCGTCACAGCCGCAGACTTTGAGGATGTACTTTCCCTGATACTCCTGCACACACATCTTTAACTGCTCCTGGGAGAGCAGCATGCTGCGCGTCTTCTTCCGAATGGCTTCTGCAATCACTTGCTCTGGTACATAATCATGATTGATCTTCAGGGTGTACTTCTGTTTGTCATTGGTGGGCGAAACAATGACCCAAATGACCACAATGATTTGGCCTGAGGGAAATAAAGTAACAGATCAAACAGAGAGCAAAGGCATGGGCAAAACAGTACCAGCACAGTGTGGGGTGCTGCCCACCTAAAATGCCTTACCTTTGTCTAGCTTGCTATAGATGTGCCGGGGAAGCTCTGCTGAGGATTCGACATTGGGAGGGTAGACGTACAATGCTCTGCTGTGGGGTCCGTTGCTGTCTCTGAGGTCCACAGCTTCTTTGCAAACATTTAAAATGTTCCTTCTGAAGTCCTGCACCTCAGGGTCTTTGACCAAATCAAACTCACATATAGGCATACCAATAGCAAAACCTGAAAGGAAAAAAAAGTTATTGTGTTTTGTTATTATGTATTAAAAATGAGAGACAATGACAACACAATACAGTGTTTATAACACACAGTATTACCAAATGAATACAGGCTGTTTTTCACTGCACAGTAAGTCAGGAACTGTACCTATCTCTCTGTTGAGAATCTTCTCTTCTCTGTTGCCTACTGGCTCAATAACCTTGAGGAAGGCCTGGAAAAGCCTAAGATCACACAGCCTCCTGGTCTCATCATAAAACTCCTCCCGTTCTGCTTCCTGGGTGACACTGACAAAGATGTAGGAGGTCTCCTCCTGCAGCAGATGGTAGAGAGGGTACTTCCTGGCCTCTTTGAAAAGCTCATGCTTGACTGTAGTAAGTGTGGCCTCCCGGAGGCACTCCAACGTGAGAATCATGCCATTTGGCAGAAGGCAGTCCACTAGGATGCTGGGGGGCATCAAGTGCATCCCCCATAGTTCTCCTGATGATGGTCTGGGAGCCATGGCTGTGCCGGCAGATCCTCTCTATTCTAAGCCCGTAATTACCAGATGAGCAATTTCGACCAACTGAGAAACAGAAAGAAGCAGAATTATATAAGAAGCTCTGAGCAGTATATACAAATGCAAAACGCCTGTGGTAAATATTTGACTTCAGTGATGGCAGCTGCTTCTTAGTGACAGAATATACAAAAATATAACTAGATCCAAGGGAGCTGGGAACATCAAACTTTAACTGATTATGAAGAATTTTAGAAGAATTGCGAACTGAAATGATTATAGAATACCTGCAGTGTCACTCTTTAGTATTTGTGTCTTACTTATAGAACAGATGTTTCTTTGGTTCGGTTTAGCACAACATATGCCAACAACTTGACGGTACAAACTAATCCAATGATAACAAAACTTGTCAACTCATCAGATGCCGAAATCGACCACATGTGTCAGCTGGTGCTGAATTAGCTCAAGTTAAAGTGGACAGAAAGGAACTGATGCAGTGCTGTCGACTCAAAAGGTCTTCCAAGAATCATGTAAACAAACTTGTTAGCTAGCAAAATCTCCCCATATATTGTTTATCACGGCTAACACAGCTAAGCCTTGAGCTTGACATACACATTGACTGGTTGGATGTGTACTGCTGTCTGGTGGTTTAACTTCAGATAATGTTTCTTTAACGAGCTAGCTAGCAACGCTAGCCAAGTTCACCAAGAAGATCAATGTCATATACACCATCAAGACCTCTCCTCATGCACACGCTATTTTCACGCTGGCCTTAATGTAATTAAAGGCTATGAGTGAACAGTCTGTTGTGTGAGTAACTGGATAGCTGTATCGATCAGCAGTAAAAGCAAACACACTGCAAAAAAAACAAGAAAAACAAAACAACAACAAAAAAACATGTTAAGTCTACCTGTGTCAGCTAACGGCAACCGGTTAGCCGTAAAGCTAGTCTGACTGCTCAGTCATTAGCCGCGGCTAGCTGAGTAAATCCCATCCGCTCGAGAACTCCCAAGCAGCCGCGCTACTTTAGTCCATCCGAAGAGTGACACCGGGCGGTCGGGACAGTGCCGCTTTCCAGAAGGAAACACGTCCCTAGCTCCCACCGAGGTTGTCAATATTCTGTAGTGGAGTAAGTCTATGATACTTCATGTTGTTCTTCATCGTGCCGTCCCGAAAATATACTGCACTGCTTGGTAACCTGCTAGCTCCACACAGCTAGCCTGTTCGAGGGCTAGCAGGCTCATCGTGTCGGACCGCCTTCCCACACACACTGACCGAGCTGGTGGAGGAGTTTGTCATGAGATAAGACTGGGGAATTCACTGGAAACCGCCTGCTCGCTGTTTTCTTCGATGGGAGATGAAATGTTTCCAAAGATTGTACATGCAGAGCCCAGAGCAAAAATCCTCTTACCCCAGTGTTTGGATGCATCCTTTATAGAAACGTGCAGTGAACAAGCCTACAAAATATGATTGCAGCACTATTTTTACTTAATTGTATGTAAATGTACACTTCCATTGTATTTTCCCACATTTATTCTTGAACATCTGTAAAACAGCATCCATACAATGGGCAAAGGAATAGATTCAATGTACAACATTACTCAGTGATTATAGTGTGAGTAACTTAAAACGTTGAAAAATTAATAATTGAAGAAATCATATATTCAAACACATAACCGACAACTTGGCAAAGCTGCTGTATTGTTACTAGCAGCCTGTCACAAAAACACATAATTTGCTCCCATTTCTTTAGTTGCCAAACACAGTTTGACAGGCATAAAGCAGTACAACCAACAAAGTGATTCCCAAAGAACTAATAGCTGAAAACGTCACACATCATGACACGCTGTGCAGTGTAGCCTTAAAAAATCTGAAGAAACTGGACAACTGATGAACAAAAGAAGACGCGGCGCATGTTTATCAAAATGCTTTCCTAGCACTGTCACATTGTCCAACATCATCAGCCACAGACACTTTTTTTTGTTTTTCTCCATCACTTCAAATATTGATTTGTTTTTGTCGGGTACGTAACACTTGTAAACAAGTACCCTCAGACATTTTCACGATGCTTTAACATCTTCAAAACCGCACTCAGATTTTTCTTCGTAACAGCCCATTACACAGCTGACAGTACATTCACATTTATAAACTTGCTCTGAGGTAGAAAATAAATAAATAAAAAAATCAGCTGCTCTGAATGTCTCAGCTGAAGAGAAAAGTTTGCGAGATGCTACAAAACATCCATTTGGTTCCCAGCAGTTCTTTTATGTCGTGCGTCGCTCACAAAACCGCCAATTTCTTGCCTTCTTTTTTTTTTTCACCTCTTGAGCTTCCCTATCTCTTCACACAGCCTGGAGAGGTACTGTGTGAGCTTCACCATCATGATGATTAGGGCCCCGCCTGTGAGCGTGCACGACGGCCAGAGCAGCGAGTGGAAGACGGCGCTGTGGTCGTACAGGCGAATCAAGAGAGCCATCTCCTGCTGCTCGCTGGGGTCGTAGTAACACGGGACCTGCTGGTTCGCCTTCAGGCGCTCGGAAATGTTCAGAATCATGGCGTGCATGGCTGCGCTGTCCTTCTGGCACCTGGGCACATAGAAACACTGCAAGGACAGGAGTGGGGGGACACAGAGGTCATCCAGAGGGCAATCACCCAGTCATACTTTTTGTTTTTTGGCACTCAGAGCTACTTTTGTTTTATTTCAGAACACGCTATCTGTCATTTCTGAATTGGGCGTCTATCACCAGGCCAACATCTGACAGCCATTGTCAACATTTGAAACAGTTCAGTAATTCCCAGTATTTTCTCTCTGGCACCGTACTCACTTCAGAGCTGGCATCATGGGTCTCTTCATTGTGAGATAAACGGCTGACACGGCCTGTGTTATTGACGCTCACATAGACCTGCAGGCAAGGGTATCTGGATATCCTCCAGCAATCTGACCCACAGCTGTAGGAACAGTTCATGTCTGCTGTGACCGTGGAGTTGAGAACAATACACACACCCTCCTCTGTCCACACGCTGTGTTGACATTTAAATGAAGATCCAATTTATTCAAAACAAAAAAGAAGAAGAGGAAAGAAAGACAACAATTGGGATTTTATGCAATGACACGAGCTCAGTTTGGAAAGTGTAATCTGCTCCTGGAGATCTGGTTTCATAAAGTATTCATTTTTGCATTTTTCCCGCTTGAACGAGCAAAGAAACAGTTTGCCAACAAGCACATCTGATGAATAAAACATGTTTCTGAAAGAAAGATCAGAGTCGACTCCTCAAAAGACTAGCGGGCCTGTACCTGTCTGCATAGGAGCGCAGTATGGTGATCCCCAGGACAAAGTACATCATGACCGAAGAGAGGATCATTCCAAGTCCCAGAAGAATGGCCCGATCTTCTCCAGGCTTCAGAGCAGTCACCGTCTTCTTCTTGTCCAATATATCTACCTCTCGAAATTTCTGGTAAATTGTCCTGATGATGGAAAACGAGAAGGAGTTACTTTTTTTTTTTTTAAGCTATAGTTGAAATACTTTTGGCAATCGACGTCCTCTTGACATTTCCTACTTTTTCAAGCCTGAAATGATGAGAACCTGTTACCTCCTTTCATTTCCTCTTCCCGATCCTGCTGTATTTCTGGCCCCTGCCATGAAGAACATCTTTCCTGGCGACGATGATGATGATGCACGTCCGCCTGTGTCTGATGAAGCAGAATGGAAAGGCTGCTGGAAAGACCTTTGAAAGATTACAGCCGGTTTTATTTTTCAGATCCTAAACAGAGCACAAATCCCGAGTCGGTAGTTCCAAGCCAGATTTGTAAGACGTGAGAATCGCAAATCACGCTTTACCTCTGGTGCTTATTAGCTGTCAAAACGCACTACGTTCTGGATAAAGTAAACACTACTTCAAATAGCCCTCGAACAACAATTCCTCATTATGCTGCACTGGGGTCGGAAGAACCCTCGATATTGCTCCCTCCGCCAGGTAAACATCTCATTTTGAATTCACTACGAGATGACGGACCGCCACAGATGAAAGGCGTTAATGCTGACGAGGCACACGTGAAAAGAAAAAAAAAATAACCTACCTGCTCTTTTCTGAACACTTTGTGCTGTCAACACAAAGTCATTGGCTCCTATTGAGGCACAACAGCAACACCTTTCATGGGCCTGCTCCACAGGTCCTACCACTGGAAGAAAACATACAGCGTTCAAGGCCGCTTCTATAACAGCCATAAGTCATTAACGTTCATGTAACTGAATGAGCACCTGAGACATTAGGAGTCATCTTTAAGTTCTTAAAACACTATTAAAACTGCATGTGCACACTGTAACTTATGCTGGGGTGAATTTCCCATATTGTCGCGGCTTTTATTTGAAAATCGAAAATCACTTCCCTCTACAGGCTGGAATTTATTTAGAAAAAGCATCTATGTACCCCCACCACACCCCTCCAAAGAAAACATTAGCTACATTCAAGGCTCAAAATGGAAGCAGAATAAACAGGCCCTCTTTCTTTTTTTTCTTTTTTGTTTGTGAGGGGATAACAACCCTGCCAGAATGCTGGGACCAGAATAGTTAGAAAACAAGCCAGCAAGTTCCTCTTAGATGAGTAATTTCCTTGTTGTATCACATTCCCAGCTGCTTAGGGGAAATGTAGCTGAGAGACAGCTCCAGTGTGACACAAGACATCTGAAGGAAACCATTAATGTTATCAACAAAATGCGATTCTCTCCAAACACGCCACACGAATTTGCATGCATCCCCACAACAAAGGGAGTCGCTCGCACAAATTTTACGCTTTGTCTTATTACTTTTATTCAGTCGCCACCGCCCACCTCCGTAAAAGAACACACCGGCCGTTGCCCCTTGAGGGCCTCAAGCTCTGCCCATAACTGTATTGATTTCAGCTAAACGTGGACACACACACACACTTTCAGAGAGAGACCCCCTAACTCCAGGTATCTACTTAACTGTCAAGCAAAACATTTTAAAGGCTTTGAAAGCTGTAAATGTGTTGGCAGCTGAGCTTCGTGCTTAGTGCAGGTTTGATTTACATTGCCAGTGCAACAGCCTATAAGGAGTGGGCCTCGACTGTTCTCGCTGATAAGTGGGGCTAACCAAAAATGCAGCTGATGGGGTCCATTTTGAAAGATGTCTGGAAATGTGCTATTTGTGTGAAATGTCTCACACTGCAGTGAAATAGTGTTAGAGAGGTTCAAAGAGCCTGTGGTAAGTTTCAAAAAACACAAATTTCTTCATGTCTCTGTTTATTTTTTTCTAAAAGGCTATTTAGTCTGCAGTCTGTCCAACCCCACGAATCTCTGCAGGGTGACAGTTTTTGCGTGCTTGAAGAGATTTTCCAGCACCGAGTGCTGGTGTGGAAATGCTTACAGCAGCAGGAACGTATTGTTAACACTTTCCTGTTATCATTTTAATGAACATCCTGAGCCAGAGGCCGATATGATCAGCCAGCGTCCCCTCATGTTTTCACGGGTGTGTCCTTAGTTCATGTTTCATCCAGCTGCCTCGCTTCAATCTTGTGAGCGCGAGCGAGACTGAATGATAGTGAACCGAGATGGCACGTGGTAGCTCACGTAGTTGTGGAACCACAAAAAAGAAACACAAGTGATGAAGACAAAGAAAAAATGACCAAAGAGAGATTTAGAAAGATTGCAAAGTGACACAAAAAGGAGGCAGTGTGGAAAATGGCAACAAAGGTACACAACTACAACCAAGAAGAAATGCAAGTAACAAGAAAAATATGTTTTTTTTTTATTTATTTGTTTATTGATTGTCTTGTGTGTCCTCGTTCTTTTTAAGGACCCCTCTTTTCGGCCATTTAAATGTCCATTGTCTAACACTCCAGTCGTGACCTTTAATGACTCATATTTCTTTAGATTTGTGGGAGAATGTCGATCAGGTATGTCTCTGGATATATTTTTCACTTCCAGTAATTATTGCTTTCCCATCATGTGTCCCAGTGCTGGTCCTGCCCCTCAGCAGCCCACACAGTATAACGAAGCCCTTTACCGAGGGCCACAGAGTAATGCTGAATAATATGTTAACTAAATCAGCTATTTATTATTGCAGCAGTTGTGGTGGTTGCAGTGCTGTTCTTTCAACTGAGTAAAGAAGTATGATTCATTAGGCCACTCAAGGAGGAAAATCACAGTGTGGTCCATTCAACAGGTCATTGCGCTCCATCTAAATCTGATCGTCTAGAAATAAATAGCACATGCACCAGATCTGTAAAAGATTCAAACTCTTTTGTATCCTCCGTTTTTGTGCTAAATGTCAGCCCTCTGCTGTGTGCTGGTTCTTTTTTTAAGCACACATGGCCTGTGTTTCTCCCCCCAGTGTGCGTAATAATCTCCTTCTTTTTTTACAGTCGAAGTGAAGTAAGCCCCAGCTTTTGAATGTGATTAGCTTATGCTGAAATGAAACCGCAGAGATAACATGTCAATTCTGTGAAGTCCTACCTCTTGTCGCGCGTGGCGGGGGGGCGGGGGACGGGCTTGTTGTGATAATCCAGTCTTTGGTGTTCAACTGTCAGCAGAAGCTCTTCCAAATGCTGTCCAGGCTCCTGGGGACAGCAGCTGGCTACCTCTTATTTAAACTCTTACCCCCAAGTGAACAGGATGCCTGCCATACCTGGGTCAGTAATTTGAGTTCGATTTACAATGCCTTAAAGTGAGGTGGGCAGCACAATGACCACACCTCTGACTGGGCCTGTTACTATGTTTGTGCGCAGCAGTTATTTCAAACGCTTCTGGCCTTATGTTGTACATATGTACAGGATCCATCCATTCACTTTCCTTTATCCGGTTCAGGGGAAGGGTACAGCCTGGACAGGTCACCAGAAAACCACTCACACTCACCATTCACACCCATTAGAATCACCAGTTAACCTAACCCCACTGATTGCATGTTAGGCTGTGGGAGGAAGCTGGAGCACTCGGATAAAACCCACACAGATAAGGGTTGGATATGCAAAAACCACACAGATGGAGGTGGATATGAACCCTTGCTGTGAGGCAACAGTGTTAAAAACGGCACCACAGTGCTGCCCCATTTACAGGACATTTGGGCAAATTCAAAGTCAAACGCTGTGACAAGGCAAAAAATCTAAAGTTGTGGCTAGATGTGGCCACAAGGTGTCTCTGCAACCTCAAAAAGTGGAAAAAGATCAACGTGGAGGGGTGGCTTTCCAGCCACTGACTGAACATTCAACATGTAACTCAATTCACTGTGACGAGTGGTGCTTTCAGTTTGGTAGAAACATAGGTGTGAAAGTGTGATTTTTTTATATTTTTTTTGTAGGGATATATTTGTTATTACGTGTGTGAAAAGGCCATGGTGCTCAGGCAAACCACATCACTGGGATATCCCTGCTTTTATTCTATATAGGGGAATTTTTGCTTTTCAAACTCCTGGCTCTCTTCATTAAAAGCAAAACTGACAAATCCACTTTAAAAAATGAAGAAAGAATAAAGACAGGAAGAAAGAACGAGTGAGCGCAAACATTCGCACAGATTTTAATCTGCAAAATTTCTAAATCTCGAGTAATGTGTTTCATAATGCTTTTACTGTAGCTTTTGTACACAAATCTACAAATGCTTTTTTTAAAAGCTTGAAAATCAAACATAATTTGCGGATTCAATCTGTAGCGTTGTTTGGGAGGGGTTTTAATCTGTTTTTACCACTTCTCTTTAAACAGTAATTTCCTCAACAGCCTGACCAGATGGTGGATTTTACTTCACTGACCCCAGCTGATGAGCCATCTTGACTGCAATCTCTCCTCATCCCACTTGGTTTTGAGTGATTATGAAAGTCTGCCCTTTTCAGTTATAGCACAAGATCTGATACTGTCACTACTCACTGCTTCACTTTCTCTGCATCGTCCAGCTGATTGTCAGTGCACACTGTACAGTGTAACACAAAACAAGCTCTTTCCTGCCTCTTAGCTTACATGCTTGCTGTTGTAATTATACAGTGGCCCTAGATTTGTTCCTTAAAAATAATAGTCCCTTCTGCGTGTACAGTAAGACAACAGGAAACATTTGTGTATAAATATAGCAGGATGATGGGGGAAAAATGCTCAAGGGCAGATGGAAAGGCGTTTGTATTTATTTGAGGTTATATCTAAATATAGCTAAAAAGTGCAGGCTTCAAGTACCACATTTGGAGGTGAAACAACATGCTAACGGGGGGGTGGATGAAAGGCGATTCTGCGTCTTTGTTTCTCTGGATCTAAAAATAGCTCCTGCTGAGCAGGCAGTGAAGCTGAGCTACAGTCCCTTCTCTTGCTCCCTTTTTTCCCTCTTATTCAGTCTCTGCACTTTCTCACACACACAAATGCATTACCCTAATGGTGCACGGGAGGTGGCTTGGAGAGCCAGCTTGGAGCAGCGTTTTGGGCCAAGCTGTTCTACCCCTGTCTTTAAATTGCTGTCAACACAGCGCACCTTGGACGCAGGGCTCGCTATTAATATTTATGGGCTGACTGGCGTGTCACCTGTGCATCCATCCGGTGAAAGAAATGGCAACATGAGACTCTAGTCTAAAGGTTGGGATCCTCCAATGTACACATTAACATCAGATGCTCAAAGTTCTGCATATGAACTCTTCAGAAAGGTGACAGGTTTCCAAGCATCAAAAAAAAAGAAAGAAAGAAAGAAAAACTGACCCACTAGTGTCAAATTATTTGTCCTTATCTAAAATATAGCCACTAACACACACAAAAGAAAAAGGCAACACTGCAGTTGCTAAGGCGGTTGATAAAGCCTGGTCTTGTTACTGTCCTGCAGATTAGTTTCCCGCCCACACACACATATCATACTGCTGTACTCCTTCTAGTCTCACAATTATAGAGGGAAGCTGTGCTCACCCTGTTTTAAGGGCATCTGTGAAACAACTGCAATACAAACAGACTTTATACATCTGGGGTTTCTGCACACATGCATGCAGACATACCGTACATATATATCTATATATTCACACACAGTATAGAGTGTGTGCACATGGGTCAGGTGAAAATGGGTGAGCAGGATTTACACTCGGAGAAAAAGGTGAGTCGATTCACAATATTTGCCTCTGGAGTGAATCATGTATTGCGTAAAGGCTGGCACTGGAGATGAGGAATTTGCTTCACATTTCTTCACTTGGCAGCCAAAACACCCGCACACAGTGGGAATGATGGAGCACGTATTTCTGTTTCTCCTGGCTCGAGGAGAGAGCAGCGAGAGGCAGAATGTGGGAAATCATTCGTAAATTAACTAATGGAGACAAACTGCACTGATGCCAGGTTTTGTGAGATTTTGTAGCAAAGTTTTGTGTTGTATCCTTTTGTTTTTCCTCACTGAACTCCATCTAGTCTGGGGATGCATCAATTCTGGTCCATCCATGAGTTTTCTTTTGCTTAGGTGGAAAGAAAATGGAAGCGAAGAGGCAAGGATAGGTTTCCAATCTGTTCCAGGGGCTAACACAGAAAGTCAGACCACTATTCTCACTCACACTTTAGAATCACCAATTGACCTAACCCCATGCATGTCTTTGGACACTACGAGTACCCACACAGACCCCAGGAAAAACATGCAACTACACACAGAAAGGCCTCGGGGTGGATTTGAACCTGTAAGCTCGCAGTGCTAACCATGACACCATGTTGGCACATGAGGTGACGCCTTTATGAAAGATTACTGCCTTCCCCCCCTAGTTTTTCTGCTTGTCCTCCCCTCAACACTGATCAGTCACGACAGATGGCTGCCCCTTCTGCTGGAGGTTTCTTCCTGTTAATAGGGAGTTTTTCTTTCCCACTGTCACCAAGTGCTTGCTTATAGATAGTCGTTTGACTCTTGAGGTTTTCTCTCCATTACCTTGCAAGATAAAGAAGCTTGAGGTGATTATTGTTGTGATTTGGGGAGTTATATAAACAAAAAAAATATTTATATTTAGCCAGTATAACACAACAATAGATATTGGCCACAGACATATCGATATCAGTCTATCTGGCTAATAGTGGATAATGGATTAGGGTATATATGATTGCTCTGACACGCAAACAACCCCTGGTTTGATCGTGGGAGGACATGATCCCTTGTGGGGGTGTCAGGATGGGTGCGCAGTGTAAAAATCTACCAAATCAAATGTGCATCACTGCCTAATCTGGGGCCCTCTTGTAAACAAGGATGTAAGTGAAAAGAGCTCTAGTCAATTTGGCCACCATCTGTCGCTATCAGTATTTAGTTGATATATCAGTGCATCTTTAATCTAATATCTTGTGCACTTAAATGTCTTGTTACATATTATCAAGCCATACATATATGATATGTATATGGCATAAGATATTAGACAGGAATTTCTAATGGACAAGATGAGCGCTGAGATTATTGAGTGGGAGGATCAAACTGCTCAGAGGCTGGGGAGTAAAAAAAAATAGCACTGCACTATCATACGTTATCTGCTACAGACAAATCCATCTCTCAGCTACACAGCTAATAAGATACAAATGAATGCCCCTTTCACACGACTTCCTTCTGATTACATGCAAATACTACACTACTGCTGTATTATCAGCGTTGATTTGGTTACAGATGATGCGGCAGCTTTGGCAGAACTCTATTTGGCTGTGACTAATGACCAGTCCCTGGTAATTACCCACACATTACTGTGTTGTCGCAGTCGGGTTATGAACACGTGCAGTGTGTGAGAATAAAGTGTTCCACTCAAACACCATTGTTAGTGGTAACCGGAAAATGCAGTGTAACAAAGGCAGTACTAAACACTGTGTAATAGGCATATCACCTGGTGTCGTCACCCCGGTGTGTAACACGTAAATGGGGGCATTCGCTTGTCACCTTCAAACAGTTTACTTTGTGATGCAGCACATATTAGATTGCATTATGAAGATGGTTTTTTTTTTAAGCAGAGTGTTGTTTTAAAACATTATAAATCTTAAATGATTACAGTACAGCGTGACTGTAATTTTTATCGTGCGCAAGGGCTGAATTAGTATGATTATGGATTATGTGTGGAGCTAAGAAAAAACCCTGTGATAAATCTGTGTAAAACACAGATTGCAATGATGATGTAAGCTGTTGTTGACTTTCCCAGTCTGAATGACTGAGCAAAGGATAGGGGGTGGGGTGTCATTAATCCAGGGCTAGTGGTGACTCGCCAAGAGAAAATGGGGTGTAGTGGGGGATGGGCGAAGACGCTGTTATGACTGGTGCTTGGCTGCGGGACAAACTCGCTGAGGCCTTGGTATGTTTTTCCTAATATTTTTCCCCATCTTATCGCTCGGTTTCAGCGTGGAAATGCGGCTCCATGTTAGCGTGAACGTATGGAACGGGCGAAGACATTATATTTAATCAACCCCGAGGACAGTTTTCAACCTTGGCAAAATCCGGCGTGATTTATGGTGGCTTTTTTGGGGGGAAATAGGTTAGTTACCGCTCTATGGTTGTTTCAATTACTTGTAGACAGAATTAGAAAATACCCTGTTATTCTTAGACGAGGGAGCTTTTAGTTTTTATTATTTAACGAAATACATGTGGGATATTTTTACATAGTGCACTCCCGTCGTCACGGGTTAATCTTTATATTGAGCTTTAGTCCGCGGCGCTTTGAAATAACATTTGTTACAGGAGCTCATTTTTGCATTTCGGGTCACTCCAATGTGTCTAATGTCTGAAGCCGTTACTGGCCTCTCAGCGCCTGGTTTTAGCTTTAATATTACAACCTTACTGTAGTTCATATATGTGGGAAAACCACCATTCTTGCAATCGCTTAAAGAGATGACACGGTCTGACTTGAACACGAGAGCTGTGGAAGATATCGCCAATTGAGAGGTTTTTGTCCAAGTAGGTAGGAGATTGTAGCTAACTTGTTAGCATAGCATGCTAGGTTAGCTTGTTGGAGGGCTCAGAGCGGCAGCTAGCTGACAACCTCACTGCATTCGTTTGAAATGCAATTTTAACAAGTTAACTTTACTTTATTGTCGTAAATTGTGGTTTGTTTGTTTTTTGTATAAATTTTAAAAAAATCACGGGTTGATAAAACTTTAAAATATTTGATTGGCAGATGCGGGTACGTGTTTGTGAAGAGCATTAAATGAAGTAAAGTGTAGACCGCCTTGCTTGGTTGGCATGTGTAGTGACTGGTACGGCCGCCGCCGATGCAAAACTAATGTTAACTCGCACGTTAGCCATAAGGTACAGTTGATTAGCTTTTATCAGTGCACAGTGCCACTAGACGCCACATATAAATTGCATCTACACAACTGTTAGTTATTCTTAGGTGGCAAAGTTAAAGGAAATAAAACGCAAGTAATTGGCCTTCATTTGACAAGGATATCTGGAATGCTAAGGCCGGTAGCGCCCTTTCGCACATTCACATCTCCCCGTGAGACTTGACATGTGGACAATTGTCAGCCTACCTACAAATACAGCAGAAACTATTTAAGTGTATTTATTGCTGCTCTGTTAATAGATGTGCTGATGGTAGAGAGTTTATTTTAAACCGGTGACTTAAAGGCACTTGGGTGCAATTTGAGTCATTTATGAGCACACACTGCTGGTAGTGACTGTCACACACCAAAGTTCAACTCATTCATTCACCGCTTGCTCCCTGCAGACAAACATGATGACAAATGTATTTAACTTGGCTCCAGTCAGACAGACGACCTTTTACCTAAAATGGTAACTAAACAAAATCTGATTTGCCCAGTTGAAATACTAATATGCAAAATGCCACATGAAGAAGTGAGGTATTGTTGGTTAATATTCTAGGCACCAGCTGCCTTTATTACATTGAAACAACAGTGAAACCTCTGTATTTTGTTTCCTTTTTTATAATACAAAGGCGTGCTTCTCTTTTAGAGAAGTACTGCAGGAATTGGTGCCAGGCATGGCGCACAAATCCATTTGGTGTATTCAGCTTTTTGCATTGCTGACCTAGTTTCTTTCATTGTATTGTGACACGCCCATTCCTTCAGAGCATTTTACTCTGGCTGCCTTCTCACCCACTTGCTAACAAGCCATTGCTAAAATGTTCCTTCTCAGTAGGGTAATTTGTCATGGCACTGATAGAGAAACTGTGTCCTGCTGTCCTGAATATTTGGCAGGGCCTGTCTGGTTCTCAGAAAGCTGGAGCAGATTATTTACCTCCACTACATGGGGAGATTTGAGCTGGGGGTAAAAAGGGTGCCACTCATGAGTCTGACTCGACTTTTCATGTTAAACTTAAACGATATGAAAATATGTTTTGTCTTTTCTTTTTTTTTTTAAGGAATGATTTTACACAGCGCAGCCTTTGTATGTATAATGAACTGTAATGTAGTACAGATTTTGTAACTGGGTATTTATGTCTGTATTTTTCTTCTCTTAGGGGCTGAAAGTTGTTTCCAAGGACAAAGCGCTATGATGCGCCTCTGAGGATATCTCGATCACATGGGTAACACATATCACTAATTATTATCCTTCCTTTGTTATCCCTCTCATCTGTAGCTATTGCTTGGTTGAAAATTATATTGCTAAGGGACTCGAGTAGGAACTCTTCTAAAGAAAAGGACAGCAGTCTTTTATCTGTGGTTTAACAGGTCTGAAGTACAAATCAGGATTTGGTTTTATTGCTGAAATTTCAGGTTTAACCAAGTGTTTGTCAGTATTACAAAGGCGGTTTGCTTCTTACAGGGTTTCATCAATGTAGTAACTTGTGCTGCAGATATAACCTGTTTACATTTGAGATAAGAGATCAGCAGGTACAAAATCACTACATGTTGACCAATCAGTTCTCTGTAAAAATAAGCAAACAAAAAACAGTTTCACCACTCACTGAAAATCTCGCTGAACTTGGCTTGTGGATAAAACGTAAGGCTAGAGGGGTTTTTTTCTTTTCTTTTTTTCTCCTTGTTGTTCTGTTTGCCTTTATTTGTGAAACTGACAGATTCTCTAAGCCTACTTTTGAATTCTGTTTTATAATTATTCTTTACTTGCTCTCACAGTGTTAAACACCATGAGTTCTGTAGTTGAAAGAATCCATGTCCTAAGATGTAATACTGAGAAGTCCCTTAACTTGTACTGTCAGTATTTTTGCCAGCTTTTCTTCCCTGCTTTAAATAAGCTGCACTTGAAGAGTTACTTTTTGCAACTCCTTTTCCAGTTTCACTGACCAAAGCATGTAAACGACACACACACTTATACAGTACTTTCAATACTATAATTTGCCTCTTAAGAGCAGTCTTGTGGGGTTAAAAACTTAGTGGACTCCTAACTCTGAATCAAGCTTGGAATCAGCCGTGGAAAGCCCCTTTAAATAAGGGCGCAGCTGGAAGTACCTTCTCTTTGTTAGTTCTTTCTCTTTGACCTCAGAGCTGGAGCTCTACTGACTCATTCAGTCTGTTTTTCTATGTTTAAAATGGCTTTACTGTCTCCTCCACTTCTCATCAGGCCCTTGCATAATGAGAGTGGAGGAGTGGGTTGTCAGGTTTTTTTCTTGAGGAAAAACATCCAGATGTCCTTCTTTTTTTTTCTTCTCTCATTTGATGATAGCAATGAACATTAACTTGTTGTCCTAACGTTTTTGCCGCTGTTAGCTGATGTTGGTGTAACTTTCTTTCTTGTGGATCTAACGTTGTTGGACTCAGACACTTAGGAAATAAACTGTCATATGATGTCAGAATGTAATCAAAATGTTAATTGATTGTTTTGATTAATGTTTCCCCAGAGGGGAAGTGTGATATTTTATTTTTTTAAATTTAAATTAATTTTTTTTACTTTATTGACTTAAAAAAAAAAAAAGTAGAACCTTGAGTCTAACATTAGCTGGTACAATGTTAGCATATAACCAGCATATTGTATAATTGAGAATATGCAATTGTAACATGTTTTCTTGTGTTAGAGCCCTGACTTCAGTTTAGGTGATGAAGCTTGAGTTAAGAAGAAAGAGTATGAGGTGGGAATTACGCAGGAGAGAGACTAGTGATGGAGGAGATATGATGAAAATCCACATGCACAAATGTTAAATGGTCATATATAGTTTGAAGAGCTAATCTTTAAATTAAAAGTTAGACTGTATACTACGTTTGTTGTTAGTCTCTAGTCACATAGATGAAAAACGACTAGGCGGAAGGGCGTTGTCCATCTCAGCCACTGTGTTAAAGAAGGCGAGGTAACATGGCGGCTTCCACAAACTGATGCCAATATGTGTTTTTCATGTATTAATTCTAAATTAATGAGAACGCATCAGCTTGTTAGAAAAATTAATTACACACTCATCAGTCTATATTTATGAGTACAATAATTTTTTTTTCTATCAGATAATCTTGAATTACTTATTCTACCTTTAATCTTACTGTGAGAGGCCATGTGACAGACATACACCTGTCAGTTGTCATGACTTCATGTTGCGTTGGAAGCAATACATAAATGTGAAAAGGTTGAAACTATTAAGATGGCCGTGACTGCCTTTACAGAAAATTGACCATGATTCGTATTCAGACAAGAAGCCAGCATGTTTGGATTCTGTCAGATTAATCAAAAGAAATGAATGTCTGAAAGGGTTTTAGGTAGACAGCTGACTTATAATGCTTAAGCTCTGGGAGTTATGTCTCTGAGCTATTAAGCTGCTAATTAAAATTTCATAACAAACTCGAAAGTTACCTAAGAGATACTCATTACTCTGCTCACCATTTAGACCTGACTTGCATTCAGCTTCTATTTATGGTTGCTTTTAAAGACGCGGGTAGCCAAGGAGTTTTATAATGAACAATAGGTGTTGCTACTCAGACTATACACCACATCAGCCCTGATATAGGAAGATAGGAAGGAGTCAAAAGCGGAAGCAAAGTCTGGTGTTTTAAACTGTTGACACATCTCCGTCTATATAATCTGTGAATCTCTGATTCTGCTGTCTTCTGTATTGGTGGTAAAAACTGATGCGTTTGTACACTCTGTTCTGCACTCCGCTGTGGAGGCACAAGCTGGGTTACAATAATCAAGCTCACACAGCAGGAGTGCTGCATCAGCTTACATTTATTTGTGCCATAACCATCAAACAGAGATTTTAAGGTGAAGACAGCACTGTGACAGTAGTACACTTTGTGGCAAGGGGTGCATATTTTATTGAAACGTGTTTTTAGCTGTCATTTTTTGTTTCCTTCAAAAGAGCTTAGGTGAGATTGTGATTTCTTTCGAGCTTTTTGCTAAGTTCTAGTCATACTGCTTCATTGTGAGAAACTGTATCCAGTAGGACTTTGTGACCACATTGTCATGGATTGCTGAAGGGCTTGTACCAGATTCCAGGCCTTTTGGTTAAGTTGGTCTTGGATCTGAGCCTCGGGGATGTGGCAGGAGACATGTTGACTTTTTCAGCAGCCTGGCATGGTGGAAACAGTAGAAGTTCTGTCCCTTGTCCAGTCTCCTTGTTTATTCCCACAGTCCAATTTAAACAGTGCAGGTTCTGCATGAACAAATATGGAGGACAGACACAAGTACTCGATGGATTATTGCCGAGGTTTAAAGCCCATCTATCTCAGACGTTTCAGTCTAAAATACCCTGTCTGCCTCGTGAAGGCAACTGGTAATTATTTCCTGTTTTAGGTTAATGAATGGATACTGTTGCCCTGTCTAGAGCTAAGTGGTTTCTGCATCCACAAATAAAGAGGAACAAGATGTCGATTTATTAAATGACATTTGCGATTGTCTGCTTCTGTTTTTAAATATCCAAGATCTAGGTCAAGGAAGTTAATTTTTTTTAATGGATTCATTTTCATTTTCAATGCCTGTATGACTCTTTTTGAACTGACTTGGTGCACCAGAATATCAACTGTTTTTGCAGCCCATTTATGTTTATTTTAACTCGTGAGTGATTGAGATGTGTACCACTAGAACTCGTTTGAATCTCACTTCTGCAGTGTCTAATACCACCAGCTTTTAATGAACTCTGTGCTCTGTGCTTTACTTTTACAGGCTCCTATCCTGTGCTGACCCAATGGTTTAATCACCAGGACTAAAAATGAGCATAAGCAGTGATGAGGTTAATTTCCTGGTTTACAGATATCTGCAGGAGTCGGGTATGTCCAACAAATTAATATTTGATCAAACAGCTCTGCTTGCGGTTTTAGTAATCACACTGTTAGTCGTTTTTTATATTTGGTCATGAGTAACTTTTAATCTTGCTGTTTTTGAGTCTGTGGAAATGAACTTTGCCTTCACTTTGACTTTCTGCATGATCCATTCTTCCTGCAGGCTTCTCTCACTCTGCATTCACCTTTGGCATAGAGAGCCACATCAGTCAGTCCAACATCAATGGAGCCTTGGTGCCCCCTGCTGCCCTCATTTCCATCATTCAGAAGGGTTTGCAGTATGTGGAGGCTGAAGTCAGCATCAATGAGGTCAGGGTCTGTCTTTGCATTGCTATCAACTGATTAGGACACACTTGAAATATGCTGGAAAGAATAGGTGTGGTATTTACTTATGTGTCAACTGCTCTGATAACAGTGTGACCACTTCAGTTTGAAATTCTTTTGGAAGTTATGAATGCCTGGCTTGTAATCACCATACTGTTAGAAAGCCAAAATTCATGGTGTTATGGAAGGGGAGAATCTTCAGCAATAATGAATAGTGCAGAAGATGCTTTGCTTATTTCAGCAAGGCAATGCCAAAGACATGCTAGCTGTGTTACAGCTGCTTGGCTCTGTTAAAAGAGCCTGGGTACTAAACCAAACCTGTCAGTGTGCAAGTAGTTTCACAGTCAGACCTGTTCCTCCTCACGTTCAGTTTTTCAAAACCGAGATGGCGACTGTGAACATGCTAATCTTGCGGCTTCCTTTTTCAAAAAAATTTCCCAGTCATTCCAACTCTTTTGGTAATAGGGTTAAATGACAACAAATGTTCTCTTTGTAGGACGGCACCTTGTTTGATGGGCGGCCAATCGAGTCCTTGTCTTTGATTGATGCCGTAATGCCAGATGTGGTCCAGACCAGGCAGCAGGCCTACAGAGACAAGCTGGCCCAGCAGCAGGCAGCAGCGGGCAGTGGCAGCAGCACAGGGCCACAGGGAAGCACCAAGAACGGAGAGGGCGCTGCCAACGGGGAGGAAAATGGATCCCACGCCTTAGCCAGTAAGTTTAGCTCATGGTTGTAAACAATCTGAATCAGCTTCTGAACTACCAGCTGTGTTTTCTTGTCTCAGGCAGGATGTTATTTTGAGCTAAATGCCTGATACAGAGTTCTAAAACAAAGTAGTGTTGACACATTTTCAAACATGAGTACATGAAAGACCTAAATGATCTGCTTTTAGTGAGGCAGCAGTACAACCTGAATTAATGTCACAATCATAGGTTATCAGTCAAGTTTTATTTTTATTTTTTTTGCTAATTTCATTAGAATGGCTTTATAATATTCTGAAAGACTGTGCATCTTCTATAAGTTAAAGCTAAATCCTTTGATTTAAAATCTTTTTTTTCTTTTTGCATGATTTCTTCTGTGTGACCTGTTTAATCTTTCCCGTGACGGTTGTGTCACAGTTTGAGGGTTTGTGGTTTGGTTGGTTTTGTCCTGACTGTGTTGTACAGTTGTGCTGTCTGTTGTTTTATCATAAAAGGAAAATTGCAGCCTGGTTTGTTTCCTCCCTTTTCCACACATGTTTTAAATACGATAACACATTGAGAATTTGACTCAGCTTTAATGACTGCTCTTTATGGCACGATTCAAGTTCTTGAGGATCAGAATGAAGTCACCATTAGCCAACTCCTCGTGAGTGTATAACACTTGCTTGTTGACTCTCAGCTGCATCCAGAAAGTCCATTTTATGTTTAATTTATTGTGTTTTACACCCGCAATAGTTCATGTTTGCAGGACCTTTAGGACTTTCAGAACACAGACGACCTACAATTCAGTACACTGCTTAAACGCCTCCACACTAAGGATCCGGTTCCTTCTGTGTGGACACAGTGGTGTTAACCATCTGACCTCAGCACCTTGTGCTTGTGGTTAAGCTACTTTTTATGAAATAAGTTCAAGCGATGATATACATGTGTGCTGCTGTAGGACTGGTGTGGTTTGTAGGTTGGGTAATGTCAGATTGTCATCATAAAGTATCTTGTACAATGTGATGCAGTTTGCTAGGCTGGTTGTTGTGCAATAATGTTTAGTGAAAACTTGTAACTGCTTTTCGAATAATTCACTTTTGTAGCGGAAGAACAGGACTCTACTTTTTCTTCTTTACGGTCAAAGAGAGGAAACTAGCTTGTGCTTATATAACATATCTTTTCATGTGTTATGTTTTTTTACCCCAACTTTTCCAGCTGCACTGCATTCGCTTTGCTTTCTGAAAAATAGCACAGTGCTTAATGAAAGCTAATGTTTTTGTTTCACGCGCCTTCCTGTAGATCACCACTCGGAGATGATGGAGGTAGACAGGGATGTGGAGATCCCCCAGAGTAAAGCCATGGTTTTGAGGGGCCACGAATCGGAGGTTTTTATCTGTGCCTGGAACCCAGTGAACGACCTCCTCGCCTCTGGGTCAGTATTACAGTTTTCTGATATAAAGGTGGGATTGTTATGGGTGAGAGCTGACGTGGCTAAGTGCGTGTTTCTTTGAAACACTCACATTATCACCGTTTCACCTTGTAATTCAAATAACCAAAATAATTTAGTTTACACATCTTGACTTTTTTTTTTTTTTTAATATCAGTGGTAATTTAAGTATTTTTACCCAGAATTCACTCTTGATGATCTATTATAGAGTCCAGATCTGTAAAACATAGTTAAATGTGTGATTATTAATTACATTTTTTTGATTTTCAAAAAGAACTTGTGTTGAATAGTCAGTGTGCTTTCATCACCGCTAAATGAATCTTTCTCAGTTAGAGTAGTCTTTTCCTGGACATTTGCTCGTCCACTTCAGTGTAATCACACAGAGAAATCTCTTTAATGATGGATGATGGGTGTAGTGTTTATTTAAGAACAAAACATGCTGCAATTGTGACAACACAGCAGATTTACTGACCGGTATTGATTGAACCCTCACTGACAGATGAACTGATGAGAATCATTTTTGGTGTTAAACACATTGTTAAATTCTTCTCTATTTGCTTCAAGTGTCAAACTCTGTGCACTTTATTGCTGTTTTACTATCAGTCTATCTATAGCAGGTGGCTTTTTATGGCTTTAAAATCAGGCAGATAACCTCAAGAGTGAGGTTTGTTTCCATGCACCTGTTAGCTGAATGGGCTGTACATTAAATGCTGTATTTGCTCTACTCTTATTTAATTACTCGGACCAAAGTTTGTTAATCTCTTAGTCAGACAAACCCAGTCATAAATCAGCTCTCTCCTGTGGTTACATCAGACATAAACTTCTCCACTCCTACGCTCCACTGTTTGTCAACATGGCTCAAGGGAAATGCCTGAATTTTTCAGCAGTTGAACAAGATGATAAAGAAGAATAATACATGCAATCCAACAGGAAGCACAACCGTTTTTTTGGACTAAAACGGGCTAAAAACAACGATCATCTGAAAGAAAGCTCTGTTCAGCAGGAATTAAAAGCTGTAATGTGGCCAAATAAAGCAAATAACATTTAAAACCTTTTTTCCAAATGAAACCATCGAGTTTTAATTTATAATAGTAGCCAGCCAGAGGTAAGTGTTCAGCTGGCTGTTTGCTGTGTATTCAGCAGTCTTGCTCCTCAGTATGTGCATGCGTCTTAAAATAAAATGGAGAAAAAAAGCGATTACATTTGGAACAATCCTGTAATAGAGGAGGGTCTGCGTGAAGGGCCAAGTATCCACATAAACCAACATGAATGAGTTTTGTGCTTGTAAAATCTCTTTCTCCTTTTTCTTCAACAGATGATGTGAAAAGTTTTGATAGGGATTTAAAAAGATTTTGGATTTGATGATTTGGGTTCAGGTTCGATAAAATGCCTTTAAGCCCCAACCCTACTCAGGAGCAGTGATGGTCAGTTTTATAACCTTATCAGTACCGATTTTAGAAGTCAAAGTCATGTGAGTGTGCCTAACGCAAGGTTGTTTTGACTCCTTCAGGTCCGGGGACTCGACAGCACGGATCTGGAACCTGAGCGAGAACAGCACAGGCGGATCCACCCAGCTGGTTCTGAGGCACTGCATTCGGGAAGGGGGCCAGGACGTACCCAGCAACAAAGACGTCACCTCGCTAGACTGGAATGTGAGTGAAAGTGTGATTGTGTGAAGTTGAACAGTGGAACACACACACTAACACAATCACACTGAGTGCTCTGTGTTGGTCATCTCATTTTCGGGTGTGGATTTGTGCACCGCAAACATTTTGTGCTCTTGCTCTTATTTATGTTTTACTATGACCCTTTTTTTGTAGTCAAAGTCAGTGCACAACACTTAAATGAGCTTCGTTCATTTATTCATAAATTAGTCATAATAATTGTAAAATGACTGGCTGCACCTAATGACAACACGCCTCTTTCTTTCAGAGCGAGGGGACATTACTAGCAACAGGCTCATATGATGGATTTGCTAGGATATGGACAAAAGACGGTAAGACTCTTGGCATCTTCTACATTGTAGTGTTTCAGGCATTTGTCCCTGGTCTCGTTCCAAATGGCATTTGGTTGTTGTTGTTTTGTTTTTTTCCAGGTAACTTGGCCAGTACTTTGGGTCAGCATAAAGGCCCTATATTTGCACTCAAGTGGAATAAGAAAGGAAACTTTATCCTTAGTGCTGGTGTGGATAAGGTAAGACATATTCCTTTTCTTTTACATTTTTATTATTATTGATGGTGTTTTGTTTTTGTTTGTTTGGTTTGTTTTGTTTTTTTTGGTGTTGGGGGGGGGGGGGGGGGGGGTGGGGTGTTTTTTTGTTGGT
>VURO01035581.1:0-14942 GCA_015108175.1 Pelvicachromis taeniatus
ATATATCACCCCCCCCCCCCCCCCAACCAAACAAACCACACACACACACACACACACACACACACACACACACACACACACACACACACACACACACACACACACACACACACACACACACACACAAGTTCTGCATAGAGTTGCAGTAGCATGCTGGCAACCGAATGCGTACATTGCTCAAACAAAGTAGCTCTGGTCTGGTTTCACTCTGACACCAATGACAGCATGGTGTGGTTGTATTTCTGTATGTTTGTGGATACATATATACTGCATATGCACCTTTATGTGAATATGGAAAATAGCTCACTTTGGCCTGCAGTGTACATACAAAGTAATCGGAGTTGGTCTACAGAGCCCAAATACACCATTTTTAATGTGTCTGTAATGCATCATTTTGTAAACTCACAAAAAATTTAGCTAAATGCTAAAAGTTCTCAGATAAAGTTCTTAGAGCGCTCTGTGTCACTTAACATGAGCCTGCAGTCAGCACTCAGTTTTTTGAGAAATAATTGTTGTAAAGTTTAAAATACTAAACTGGTTTATGCTGTAACGTGTCAATACCAGGCTTTCTCCCTGTCAGGTTGTTTTCCTCTGATTTAGCCTGTCTTACTTCCATAGAGACAGCACAGTGTATGATAGAAATTCAACAGTGAAGCAAATTGGCAGAGCCACAGAGGGCGGATCGACAGCGAGAAGACAAGCTGGGAAGGAGGCGGAGAGCAGAGGAGGCAGTGTGAAAGATAGAGAGCGAACGAGATGGAGATGATGATGGAGGGAGAGAGAGGCTGTGGTGGTTTATATAACATCTCCAGGATGGTCTTTGGCATGCGTCAGGGGGCTGAGCCATCAATCACTCCATCTGTGTAAAATCACGAGCTGACTCCAATATTGCTAAATATTTATACTGTCACATACACACAGGCGTGTAGATGAAAAGAGCCATTCATTAGGGCCTTCTCAGGCCTGTCAGCCTGGAGATGGAGATTAGAGAAGCAACCTCCCACTGCGCCTGCCTCTCCTCTCACGAGCTCCTCAGCCCTATATATAGAGCCATCAGGACGATAAATATCTCCAGCCTGCCTCTGTTAGGTAAATACCCAGTAAATATGGCAGGGAGGATCGGAAACTAAGCTAAACAGACCTGTGTGCCTGAGAGTGTGTGTTGTGGTCGCGTATGAGTCACTGAATAGGGAACAATAAGGGCTTGTCATACTATATTTTGTGTGGATATACTGTGTGGATGGCCAGGCTTTGAATTAGCTGGCATCAGTGATATTCTAGTAAATAATAAGGTGGCAAAACTGTTACTTCAACCAAAGATGACATGCCACTGGACTGTTTATATAAAGTGAAAATCAGCTCTATGTTCAGCAAAGCATTACTCTATGAATTTGCTCCTCATTTAAATCTGTCATCGTGATGCACCTTGGTCTGTGACTTGCCAGGATCCAGTGTTTTTTGGTACTTTGCCAGGCTTGACCTTCACTTATTATACTTTAGAATTGTATTGTCAGTTCATAAGGTGCTGTATTTCCATCATTTCTTATTTGCACACATTGTGTTGTCGCTCCAAACAAACCTCTGTGCGTGCTTTTGGTGACACAATAGCTGTGCATTGACATTGGTTGATGGTAGTAATTGTGCCATTAAATCAGATGTTGCACAAGAACGCACTGCTGTGTGAAACATATGATTGTTCTGTGTATTTATTTATTTTTTTAGATGCAGATATGTTAAAAAGAAATCACCAAATCCTTACAAATGAGAAGCTGATACATTGTTTAGCAGCTTTGTCTGAAATTGATCACTATCTTTGTACAGATGTTACTAAGTCATTTTCTGTCATTTACACAGTTAACCAGCTAATCGTTTCAGCTAACATAAATATAAGTAAATCTGATTTTCCACTCTGAGGATACCACCTTGGACATGTTTCACTATTTTCCCACATTTCACACACTGTTAGTTTAAATGCTCTACAGTTAGGTAAAGAAAATGTTTGTGACTCTAATTGTATTTTTAAACTAGAGCTTTTGGACAAAGAGTATAATTCCTGAATGAATGATGGCTGTTGTCAAGCTTGAAGATTTAGGCCTCGCTTTGTTTCCCTTTCTGGGCCTCTGTACTAAGATTTTCTAAACTCTACTGCTTCTGTCTCTTTGTTTATTCCCTTTCTCCCTCAATCCAATTGAGACCACTTTGACTTCATTTCTCCACCCAGTTTTTTTTTTTTTTTTTAGAAAATTTGAAGCAAGCCATTATGTTGCGATTATTCACTTCATCCGCCTTGACGGACCTCAGATCACTGCGCAGTTCAGGCCTTGGCAACAAAAAGACATCAGCAACATCATCTTCACACTGTAATTACCAGAATGGGGGGGAAAATTTCATTTTGATTAGTGAAAAAGCTTTTATTCTCAAACTCACATCCATAATTAATCATTAAATCATGGGAGAGTGAGTGAGAGGGGTAGATAGGGGGACATAGTGAAAGGACTGCAGAGGGATGGATAGAGGGAGGACGGGAGGGAGGGAGGTAGCAAAAGAGAGAAAGGGAAAGGCATGCAATTATCTGCAGAAGTTCGACATCCCCAGTAAATCCACAGAGCCGTCTGACATTGCTAATTAAAGAAGCAATCAAAGGTCCACCTCCAGAGCTTTTGAGAGAAAGACGAGAGAGAGTTAGAAGAAGGGAACAGGACAGAGGAATAGAAGGAAGTTCTAATGGGGGGGAGAGAGAGAAGGGGGCAGGAGGGGGAATATGGGAAAGAAAAAGTGTTATGATCTTTGTTATTGTTTCATATGTCAACCTCCCCTCTTGGATTCTTGGATGGGGCTCTTTACACGCCTCCTCGCTCTATTCTGTTTCATTCTTTGCTACTCGCATCTGGCCATCACACTGTGATCATTTCTGACCTTCATCTGGAGAGTGCAAATAGCTGTGATTTACAGCATCAGGGAAATAACCGGCACTCCAACAAAAAGTAATACATTAGTCATATCTGGTTACTCATTTTTAAAGTTGAAATGATGTATCTTCTGATGCTTTTCTAGGCCACATAATCAGTGATGTAACCTGCAGTCATCAGGTGTTTCAGGCCTTTCAGCACCAGACGCCCTCTCACTGACAACCCTGCTGAGGTTGATCAGGCCTCACTTTGTGCGGCTGTATCAACCTCCCACACGTTTGCTTTTCTTTCTCTTTTTTTCATCTGCAGCCAACCAGATGAATTCTCAGCAGCCTGTGTTTTGTGGTACATGATGCTCATGTTGTGATGTATACCATTGATCTTGGAGAGGGACTTTTCTGTGAGCCAGTGCATCCTGCATCAACTATACTGGCTAACGAAGCCTTCGTATTTGCACATATTAATTTGAAAGTCCCTTGCATCTGGCCTTCCAGGAAGTGATTAGTGCAGGTTTTTCTTGAAACATCTAATGGTCGCTGCTTGCCCAGGTCACGCATTAACTGTGACAGCACTGTCATTTATTACTTATTTATTGTTCTGTGAGGCCATTTTTTTCCCTTCTGTTTTGGTTCATTAAGCTTTGAAATGTTTAACAGTCTTCCCGTAATTTCTAAAAGCAGGTGAATTTTCCTGTCTTGTGAAAAATGTGCAAACAAAGCACCGTTACCATAGTTTCTTGCAAATTCTTTCCAAAATTAAAATAGCACATAAAAGAGCATAATTAGCACTTGCTCCTAAATCTTGCGTGCTTTTACTTTGTAACTGAAAATAAACAGTTATTTACGAGACTTTAACTAAGTCATTAACTACACGACACCAACAGCCCCTTTGAATGGTGAAACAGAAAGGTACACTTGTGTCTTTTTTTTTCTTGCTTGCTTTTACTCTTTCACCTTTCACTTCTCTGTCTCTCTGTCTCTCTCCCTCTGGGGGCACATGGGGGACATGAAGTAGATGGAGTTAGTGTGGAGCAGATTAGACTCACACTGGGTCATCCTCTGTCAGCAGAAAAAGAGCTGAGAGCAGGACACCAACCTGTGTTTCCTCTGACCACACACTCGGTTTGTGTGTTTGTGTGCATTTGTATTTCTCACCTCTTTCCACCCTTTCACCCTGAGCTGTTGGAGTAGTATATTTTATTGTTTAGTGCTGTAGATGTTATTACAGTTAAAATAATTTTGTTCATTTATTTCATGTCACGCATATTCTTGTGTTCAAACGCCATATTAGTTCTAACATTGCTAACCAAGATAGCTAATGGTAGTTATCTTGGCTAGCAAGCTTCAACAGTAAACTGGGTGAAACTGACCCAGTTTACTGTTTGGTGCTGAGTAACAGGTTAATGAAATATTCAAGTTTCACGTAACAGAAGTGAAGCACAGACTGTCAGGTTGTATTTGACAGCCGACCACATTATTTGTCAGTTAGTGTAATTAAAAATGCTTCAAAAGGCACCGGTGCTTCAACACAGCGATGTGGCCCAGTTCAGTCTGTTAGCAGAGGGGAGACCTGGCAGACAGCTGCTTCTACAGCTGCCTGTATCGTGACAGATGTCAATCAGAGCACCCCCACCCCTAAAGCTGCTTTCACACGGGAAAGTGCTTCACAGCAGCGTAGCGACCAAACACAAGGTGGCAAAATGGGCGGGACCTAAGAGAAACATTTCTCTTCCAAGCGAGTGAATAAGGTGAGTACCAATAAGTGCAGCATACTATGACTGACAGGTAATGTGGTAGTAAATTAAATTAGAGGGTTACCTAGACAACCAACACCTGCAATGTCCTCAAGTTGCCATATGTCAGCTTCAGAGAGCTGTGCGACAAGCAAATCGCATCCCGTGTGGATGCAGCTTGTCTTAATAAAATCCAAAACAGCTTGGAATAAAAAACTTTAAAAAAAGACTTCACATAGAGTTGTTGTGTGTGGGGGGGGGACAAGAGAAAATGAAGCAATCGGGTTGGCTTCATTTTTCAGCCCTGAGGGTTGCTGCTTGGGTGGTAAAGTGGTACCATGTTGCCTCACAGCAAGAAAGTTCTGGGTTCAAATCTGCTGCTTTGTCCTTGTTTTAAGGTTGCTTGTGTTAGATGTCGAGGGTATACCCTGCCTTTCAGTCTGTCGGCTGGGATTTGCAGCCCCCCACGACCCCAGTTGAAGAAGCAATTAAGAAAATGCTGGAAAATTGTGGACGTTTTCTTGAATTTCCTAAGAGAAAATGAGACAACACTTTGATACTTTTCATTCTTGTCTGTTGAAACTACTGTCAGCTAAAACATATTAATCTACTTTCCTACAGTGGATTGCAAGCTTGTACTTTTTTTTTAATGTGGATTGGAAATACCAGGTCCTCGATTATATGTGGCTGACATTTAGTATATTTTCTGAAAATACAACTAATTTGAATGTTTGTTCTGTTGCGTGTGTGGGAAGAAGTGTAATACATTAGCAAACATCCACACTTTTTCCGTTTTTATTAGTTCTGAGGGGGTTTTTTTGTCTTCAAGTCATTGTTTCAAATTGCACTCTCATAAAAATCTGTAAGTTATGATTTTCAGGTTTTTGATGTTGATTGATTGATTGATCCGCTTACCTTCCATGGTCCACAGGACAAAATGGACAGAGAGAGGGGAAAACATGAAAGGGATAATTGTGGCTATTTACAGCTCTCCTGCCAGAGCTAAGCTCTTCTCACAGTCTGGGAACATTTAAAACAATGAAAGTAAAAGCAGCCTGTAATCTATAAAAAAACACTTAACCTTTCACAGGAAGAAGGGAACACAATAGAGAACACATAAAACATGACTTTAGAGGGCTAGAGAAAATACAATAGTAAATACCAATGTAGCCATTCATTTCTGTCACTATTAATTATGAAAAAAGCATTAAATGTTTTCTTTAAGGTCCACCTACTCACTGATGGATTCACATTGGCCCTCAAAGTCACTGTATTGGTGTTGCAGCCCAGAAGGTCCCCTGTCAGTCTGTGGCCTCATTCTCTTGTGTTTATTCGTCCTTGGAGTGAGTTCACTGTGCCTCCATCTCTCTCTCTCTCTCTCTGCCCTGTCCACCCAGTGTCAATCTGGATGCTGTATAATTGGTTGTTTTTTGGTCTGCTGGCCTGTCCCTCCTTGGCATTGATTCATAGCATTTGTAAAGGTGACAGTAGCGGCTGTCCCTATCAGACAAAGTAGAGTCATCGCTAGCTGGACCTCGGCTGACCTGCTAGTTTGTTCACGCACACTCAGGCACACAAACACACACCTGCCCATACATAGAGATGCATAAGAAACACGTGTGTGAATAAATTTATTCAGAACGTAGAAATCTCAAGACAAAAGTAGCACGTGTGCGTATATTATTATTAAGATTAAATATATTAAAATACATTTAAAATTTAAACAAGGAAAATGTTTGTGCATATAAAGACATGAAATATGTTTACCAAAAAATTAAGTGACCACCATGTTATGTCTACTAGATTTCTGTGTGAATTATATCTATATTTAAAAGATTTATGCCAAACATGTTTTGTGCATGGACTGTATATAAAGGATGGACATATCTTAAATAAATGCTATTATTAACATAAACATGATGCTCAGTTTCCAGCAAAAATAAAAAAGATAGATAAAGTAGGATGTGCTTTAGGATAGGCCTGCTTTGTAATTGTCATAATGTTACTGTATAAGCTAGTGTGCCGTGTCTGAGTTTCAAAGTCAAGCTTTAAGATTAGGATTTTAAGGACCAATAAGTGATTTGCAGTGTTCGTTATACAGTGCCACGGTTTAATGAAGTCACATTTCCGTGACCTTTGACCATTAAAATTTAATCCCTTCATCTTTGAGGTTCTAACAGGGCACTGAAGAGTCATCGTACTTAAGAATGAAGGGGACGTATGTATGTAATGATAATACAGAAATGTTGTCATCATGTGAATAATGAAAGAACGCACAACTCTATATTTATATGCATGAAATGCTCACATGTGCACAGACATCCATGCAGACACACACTGAACATCATCATGTGCAGGCCATCCTCAGTGACCTGGATCCACCCAGAAGTGATACTTTATCTACTTAACAGTGTCACCTTCAAAGGCTTCTGACACAAACGCACACGCATACACGCACACAAACCACCTCATCTGTAAAAATCCCTCCACAAATAACAGCCACGTGTGTGTCAGCTTTAGGGGTCTCCATCATTTTAAGGCGCTGGCTTCATATCTATAATTGAAGGTAATCGGCTGGTAAAAGGATTGTAAAGGGTTTTGTGCAAAATTCCAAAAATAAGCTGGCTTTTTCATGGTCCTGTTATTGACCTTGTAATTGATTTGGTGAGCCTTTTTTTCCCTTTCTTGTGTTATAGTTTGATACCGTATAATTGACTTTCCTCGCTGTGGTGTCTATTCAGGTTGATTTCTTTGTCTTCCATACTGTCAGCAACCACTCAGGACTTGCTCTGGGTTACTTCCAGGTTAAAGTGAGGGGTAAAAATTTGAGTTTAGGATTCTGAGTACTGCGACGTGCTGATGAATATAACAAGACTCACACTGTGCTCTCCCCTGATTACATGTGTATGTGCAAGTAAGCTTATAAACACAGCACCCGGACCTGTGTTACCGTGAGTGTAATTGATTGTGTGTGTGCCGGTGTCTCGGTGTTAGGGTTAATTTCTCTAACTGCTGGTAAGTGCTGTCTGACCGCTCCCTTGGCGGCCTCTCCGAGCTAAAGTAATGCCACTTAGAGCCCCTGGGCCCCCGCCGCTGGCCAGCACATTGATCCGCTGATCAATAATCACATCTGTACCATACACCGTGGATGAGGCTTCTGCACTGATGCTTACACACAGAATAGTGTCACCGAATGGTTATCAAACTGGGGTCTGAGGGTCACCTAATGGTCATTAAAGTGGTTCCAGAGGAGCCCCCAAGCAAAATAAGATTATGTTTAACTCCAGTAGCGTTTCATTTCATATGAAGTTCGGAGACCAGAGTCCCTTTCAGCACTTTTATCTCCCCATACAGTGCGCACAGTTGTGTTCTCCTTGGATTATTTTCTGATCATGCTCCAACAGTTAATCAAACGTGAACAATAGGAGTGTTTCAAAAAGAATAAAGGGGTTATAACAACTTCCTGTAAATTGTGCTATTGCTTCTTAACAGTAGACATCAGATTTTATCAGGTAGTTTTTGGGAGCACGATTCTATTCTAGCAGTGCAGCCAGGTCTGATCCCGAAAAGTAGTCACGTGTGCTCTCTAGTATTAATTGGAAAGAAAACCGGTGTGGCATCAAATTTAATACTGATCATCTTTTCCTTACATGTATCATGCTGTTCTCTGCTCTTCCTCTCACTGATTCTTCCATATTTCTGTTTGCTTTGCAAATTCTTCTATAAACTAGTCATCTGATAGTTCAGTAAAAGCACCAACACCCCTGACATCTGATATAAGAAGTGAAATGCTTCCTCAAATATACAGTTTTATATTCCCTGTACAAATGTATTATCACTACTAAAAGCGTACCTAAAGGTATTTCTTTCTCTCGTTTTGGAAATCAGAATGACATCATCACCTGTCTGTGCATCCTTTTCTTCCATCCTGTTCTCTTATTCTTCTCAGGGAGCCTCCATCTTGTTTCAGATCACAGCCAATAAAGCAGCCTGCACCTCTCTCTCTTTCTCTCATCCTCTCTCCTTCTTCCTGTTAAAGGAGTCAGTCAGTCAGAACACTCAAAACACATATTAAACAGGCATCAGCCTCTCGCCGGGGCCAAATCACGCTGTTCAAATGTTGTTCTTCCACCGGGAGCGCAGGACAACTGAAGAGATGGGATCTGCAACATTAACTTGATTCACGGCTGCGGCGACTGAGTGACACTCCATAAACCTCAGCGGGCCGCCGCTGGGCCCCGCCGACAGCACCCCATGGCTAATGTGACACACACTAGCAACGCGTAGCCTCGCCACCCCCACAGCACAACACCAACACATCTTTGCAGCACAGCAAGCACACGCAGAGACAAATATGAATAGGAGCACATGTGGTACAGACACACATCGGTAAAGCCTGACCTTAACCCACAATGCTGACATAAACAACAAGTGAACTTAGAGATTCACACAAAAACTGCTAGAGACTGAGCTTTAGTCACCCGCGCTTGTATTCATTAGTTTCTACACTAATGTGTCTTTTCTCTCCTAAAATCACACACACACTCTTACAAACAGGTTCTGTGGTGCAGTGGTAGAAACTGAACAGCCACTGAGTTATTGTCCTCTCCAGCCGACCTCTCAGCTCGAAGCATTTTGGTGTAGGCAGTTAGCATTGGCCCTGTAGCTCTGTGTAAATAGGTAACCTCTGCTACTCAAAATGCCACCTTCTTCTGGCTGCCTTTGACAGTACTGACTCCTTCCACACACTAACTACAGCGCTTGTCACTTGGGTTACAAATAGCAGGGCCTGAATTGATATTTACTACACAGACTTGTTGCCTCTGTGCTGCAGTGCCACAATAATTTTTTTTTGGGGGGGCGGGTGTTTTGCTCTTATACAAATGCATAGTGTTAGTTTTACCTGCATATGTAATGAGACAGATATATAGGGTAGATTTAGAAAGACACTTCTAACATGAGAGGAGAGACCAAATAAAGAGGGTTAGAAAAGGCAGACTAACCAAAACAGCCAGCTGACCTAAAGTCTTTGTCTATTTGCCAGAATCTGGGAGTTGAACACTCTACGTATGAGTATTTAAGCTGTAATGCACAATGTACACTAGATATCCTTCTAAGAGAAGAGTGCCCCTCCCTCTTAATAAAGCCACAGTCTGATTGCCCTCTTCATTGAAGTTACCGTTCCACGTGGAGTGGAAACATCTTGATTTAAAAAGAATCACCTTGTACATCTACACTTAAACTGCTACACTACCTCTTCAGTCCTCTATTATGAGTTTTTTTTCCTTTAATGTGTAGATTCCTTTGTTAATTCATTGTCATGTCATTAGCATTCTGCATAAATCAGTCTTTTGTCCCGGCTTCCTTTTTTATATAACTTCCCTCTATAATAAATATGGCACATATGGCACAGATATGCAGTCAACTTACAACAAAGGTTATTAATAATTTTAAAGCCTTAATTAAGCGTGTGTTGCCAGAATAGACTGTATATAAAGCCATCGCTTATTGTCTGTTTTAAAGCCTTGATTTGGGCATTTTTGTTTGCCACCGGAGCCAGAAGTGACCATGTAATTGACCCTTAAAAAAGGGGTGAAGCACTAATTTTTTGCTAACGCTAGCAAACCTGCCTATGTGGGTCCGAAAAAGAGGCACCTGATAATTAGCACTAAGAAACAAACAACTCGTGTACTAGAATTTCGCAGTTTCTAATCGGAGCTCAGATCTCTCAGATTTGTCGTTGGTGCACTGATAGACACAGAAAGCCGTGTTACGTGTTGAACGAATAAAAATACTCAAAAAGCAGCAACACTGTAAATACAGTCGAGAGGTTTTGTTTAAGTGAATTGTGGGGAGGTTTTGCAGAAAGCTAGTAGCTACATCTGCAGAGACCGGGCTCCAAACAATTTCTGCTATGAAGTTGGGTGTTTTAACAATATATGGATCTATTTTTGGCAACAAAGCAGCAACCTTCAGGACTAAAAACTGAAACCAAAGCACCAAATGCAGTTCCTCAACTGGCCAGGTAAAGCTTGCTTCAGACAATCCTGGAGCCTTTCTTAGGTGGCTTTTTCAGAATGAGTACATTTTTTGCCCTCGAGGTTGTTACTTGGTTGCTAGAAAAGGCTAGACTGTATTAAAAATCTTTAACTTTGTTGCTTCCAACTAGAATTTTCTGCTCTATCCATCTGAGCCTTAATAGTTCACTCTTTTGTCAGAAACAGTTGTAACACATAAAGGGTTCTCTGTTTCCTTTCATTCACCTACAGCTGTGTGAAATGTTGTTTATTTCAAAAGCACATTTGCAGTATTATCGTTTTGCTGTCACCAAAGAATGAATGGTCATTTTCTATTTGGCTAGTGTGTGTGGGAGTTAAAACAAATGCGTCTCTGGTCCTGTTTGAGGAGCACCGTTGGGTCAGAAGCTGTTTGCGGCATAACCCTGACTTTCTGATCACATCGTCCACCCTGTGAGTGGAGGACATTAAATGTCAGGTGTAGATAGGAATATCAATGATTGATGAGTTTTTTCCTTTATGTACTGTGAGATCTGTATGATCTTATGTGTTGCCCTTGGGTGTAAACCTTGTACCTCCAAAATGTCAGCCTTTTAGAAACTATGCTAAAAAAAAAAAAAAAAGAAGAAACAAAAAGGAAAGTTTTATTTCCTAAGAAGTTTTGATTTGTAGGAACAAGTCTTTGTTATGGGGTTTCCTATGGGGTTTGTAGAACCAGTGTACATTTGAAGTGACGATATGTGTTTGTTTGTTTGTTTGTTTGTTTTGGTTTTGGTTTTTTTTACAGTTATTTTACAGTAAGTTAATCTGCGCTCAGCAGCCTAGGTGCGAGAGTCCCTTTTTCAGTCTCTCAAATTCCCATTTTTCTGCATAGATTAGTCTACAAGTGTCTGAGCCAGGCGCTGTTTAAACAATGGCATTTCTAACACTGTTCCTATCACCTTGGAAACGCCATGGCAACCTGTGATCTGAGAGGGCACAGTGTGGCTCAATTAGCACCAGCCGTATCTCACCGCACTCTCCCGCCAGAAGAATATCTCCATATTCTGTCTCCTTTCATGCATTAAGTGACACAAATACGTGAAGTGTTACATCACCTTTTATGTCAACTTTCCATGTAGTTTTCCTCTCTCTCTTTTTTTTACACAGTGATGGATGCACACACATAGGAAAGAAAGAATAATATATGCATTGCCATGTGTGGTACAGACAGTAATTGGCACTCTTCATTTGCCACTTTTAAATGAGATCCTGTCCATCTAGCCACTAAATGACTTTCATGTTTTTATGCTGTGATTGGGCTTCAAAAAAAATCCTTTGTGTCATTCTGGCTGCTAGAATGACAGGAAGGTTGCTGTTACGCTGGCACCTTTTTCTTCCTTTAATTTCTAGTAGACTAGTCAATGGAGCTTCTTTATGTCATTATTGGCTACTTATTACAAACATATTAACTAATATGAAATGCATCACTGTGTTTTCCAGGTATTGTATCCAAGTCCTTTGAGTGTCGTTTGAAAGGCCAGGGGGCTGCATTTGTGGAAGCAGAGGCTGTGGACTCCCCTTTGCAGAGGAAAGACTCTTCTGAGTTATCCGGCCATGACGAGATCCAACAGGTCATCATCATCCAGGGCTATGGTGACGGAGAGGTGGCTATCGACCAGACCCTCGAGGAGTCAGCCGCTGCCACCCTGCAGACGCTGGCCATGGCCGGCCAGGTGGCTGAGGTGCTCCACATCACTGAAGATGGACAAGTCATAGCCTCAGGGAGGGAAGTGGCCTCCGCAGGAGCCCACCTGGCCGGAGGCAGCACCCAGTACGTGGTCCTGGAGTCAGGGGAGGCCAGAAAGGAGTTTCAGGCTGTGACCAGAGGAGGGGTAACAGTGACAGCTGCTGCTGGACAAAGTCACATTGTCTCAGAGTCCTCCACTGCTCTCGATGCTCTGCTCAGCGCAGTCAGCGAAATGGGCCATCAGGAGGAAATACAAGGAGAGGCAGCCATCGTTCATGAGGTCTTGACCCCAGAGATAGCTGAGGCTGCGCAGAGTGAAGTGCAGGGGGAGGTGAAGCAGGAGGGGCAGGAGCAGGTGCAGGTCATCCAGGGGACCGGCCAGGAGGACATGCAGGAAGTGCTGCAACTCGCCGCTTCCCAGATGATGAAGGAAGGCCTGACCCAGGTCATCGTCAATGATGAGGGCACGCACTACATTGTGACTGAGCTGGACAACTGCACCTTACAGGTGGAGGGAGGAGTGTATGGAGAGGCCGGGGCAGGTGACAGGGAGGTGCACCAGGCAGAGCAGCAGACAGGAGAGGAGATAGTGGTGTATCTGGATTGAGCTGCTCACAATATCGTCCTGGAAGGAGAGAAACATCCCTGAAAGAGACACATTGGGCATTTTATTTCACTTCCCCTGTTTAGCTACGTTAAACCCCACGTTGGCCCAGATGTTTGGTTTTGCATTGTCTCTGTTTAATTGCACCCTGCTTGATTCACTTTGTACATCACTTCTACTATGTTCTCTTGGGCTACACTGAACTCAGGTTAAACATCGTTTATTCAAAGCGACAGTAAAGGAAAGAGGTTTTGGTGCTAAGCAAGCTAACCTGCAATCCACACAGCTGCCAAGACTGTATTAACGGCTTTAATTAATTCATGCAACTTAAGGAAATGAATGAGTACACATCGTTGTAAAATATTTTTACAATGCTTCTAATGTGCTAAGAGCTAAACAAGTTATTATAAAGAAAGTCTATCTTTTCATTTACAACAGAGCTAACAGGTTTTTTTTTTTCCTTGCTTTTTGATTTCTTTGTGGTACATTTATGTTTTGCAGCCTAAAGTTTTTCTTTAGCAAAATAGATTCTTTTTCTTTTGATGTGTAACGCAGTGGTTTAATTCGTGTGAGTAATCTTTTCTTTTTCTTCAAATCCTTTGTGTGTGAGTGCGTGTTTGTAAGTGTGTACTCTTAGCTACAAATCAGTAATACGATACAATGACAATTATACATTTTGGATTTTTGAAAGCCCTTCATTGTTTGGAAGGCCTCTTAAAAATAAAAAATAAAAAAAATTATAAATAACATCGGTGCAGTTTCATTTCTGACAATAAAGATTGAGCCTAATTTTTAACAAGTGTGCCCACATTTGTTTTCTTGGCAGTTAGCGCTGTTTATTATTTTGTCAGCGGCACAAGGCTATCGTGCATACAGTGCAGCAGCATCGTACAGGCGACATGCACATACATGCATCAACTGATGGTTCCCATCAAGCTTTCTGATCACTAACACCGTCATTATCATCACCATTATCATTATCATCATCATGATCACCATCATCCTAATCGTCATCCTCTCATCTCGTTCCCCCCATCAGGCCCATTCTGTTCATTGCATTTTTTTCTCTTCCCCCCCCCAGCAGTATTCAGCACTGGAGGGAGAATCAATATTCATTTAGGCCCCTACACAAGCCTGGTTTCTGATGGAGTGAGTGGGAGAGCGGTGTGACGGCTGCAAACACAATGGCCAACCACTGAAAGTAGAGAGAAAGCACTCGTACACACCGAGGGCATCAAAAGATCATCCCTTTAACACACACGCGCTGCGCGAGCAGAGCAAGAAGGTGGGCTGAGAGGGAGAAAGTGGTGGAGGAGTGGGCAGGAAAAATGAGAGCATTACAGATGGATGTTGAGAGAGGTGAGGCCAGGGAGAAGTGAAAGAGCAGTGAAATCCACAGCCACACAGAGAGAAGGGAGCCTGTAATTTCACATAACACCTGTCTGCCTTTCAGCCTGTCTTTGTCTCCTGCTCCCAGCCTCATGTTGCATTTATAAGCTCGCACAGTCTTTTCATGCTCTTCTTCCTTCTATTCAGCGGAGATAGGCGCATTTAACGGAGGTCACGTTCTCTGTGTGAGCAACCATACGTGCCTGTGAGAGCCAAGGTTTGTCAACACCCACTGAGTGGTGAGAATGCAGCGATAGCATTTAGATGCCTTGCATTTATAGAACTTACAGTTTGTTTTTATAATGCTTCCAAATATGTGTTATTCAAGAGTCATGTCACAACAACAGCAGTATGTGCGACTTCTTTTGTGACCTCTCAGTGGGCTCCCGATGCCAAGGTTGAGCAGCACTGTTTTAAATAATAAGTTTTGAAGAGAAGTGCTGTTCAGTCAAATAGATGCACTGCACTGAGGAATAATATAATGTGTTTCTAATTGGTTAATCTCATGACTGTTACGCACATGTTTAAATAATATTAGAACGTAATGTTTAATATGGTGCAC
>VURO01035584.1:0-10272 GCA_015108175.1 Pelvicachromis taeniatus
TAGGTTGGCTTTTGAGCTGTCACTGAACATCTGTCACTCATCTGTATCATAGTCACAACCCACTAAACCCCATAGACCAGGGGTCGTCAACTATATTTGTCAGAGGGCCAGAGTTTTACCAGACAGTCTCCTTGGGGGGCCGGACCCCCAAGGAGAAAATCAAATAAAAATCTAATCTTGGCTTAACATTATGTTTAATGTTTATACTTTTTCCATTTCATTACAAAACTGAAGGCATTTGATTCAGGCTCCCATCACCTATACCACAGTCAACCACTAGGAGTGATAGATATTTTGCCTCAACTCAATTAGGCTAAGTCAAATTTATTTATTGAGCACTTTTAGTTGCTTTAAAAGTGTGGACCACTATTTTCTTTTTGATCCTCACAATTTTGGATTTCCAGTGGCGGGCCGGATTGAACGGCTCAGCGGGCCGGATTTGGCCCGCGGGCCGCCAGTTGATGATCAGTGCTTTAGACCCATGCTAAAAAAAAAAAAAAGAGGATTTGCTTGTTGCTCTTCTCCTTTTCTGTATTAGTTAAATTGTGTGGCTAACATAGTGAGGATTAGACGTACCTCACGAGTCTCACTTAATGATGTCTTCATTCATGAATCACTGCATGCATGGTCAACTGCAATTAGCCGTAAGACAGGCCCCTGGGCTCTTTTGGGATACCATGGCCACTGAGCTGCATTCAAACTGTAATTCCTCGGCACACAAAATCCCACTGGTGATCGTAACTAAAAAAAGCAGCACTGGGTTGTCACACAAGTGTGTGTCACAATTAACGTATACACTGATGGAGGGGGATTTTTAAATAAAATATACAGCAACAATTTAGTACTGAGACAGATTAACTTTATGTGCCGTCCCCCTATTTGCCTTCCGCAACCTCTTTTGCCTCAGTATAAACGTTCCCTCGCAGATACAAGGCTTTGTTTGGATCAATAAAGGACTGCAGTGTCCTAACCTCCCCCTCATTTTAAATATGACCCTGGGATACCTCTGCTGTAAAATCCACATGAGATCTAGTCTGCCTCTTAACAGTGCGAGATAATCTGACACAAGCTCAATTTTCCGAGCATTTCAAATTAAAAATTGCTTTCGCGTGATGAAATGTCGGTGTAATGTTATCCGTGTGTATTTTTTTTTGCCACACTTACCTCTATTTTTGTTCATGCAGCGGTCGATTAAAGCGATCAGAGAAAATCAAACACACCTAAGGCATGAGTGTAAACCCTTATAAATAAATGCAGTATTACATTTTAGCTGCACAACACGATTTCACAAGTTTTAATGACATTTTATTACTACAGAGCCACGTAAAATGACCCTGTCGACAGATGTCATAGTACTCATCAACGTGGAATGCTTTTGTTAGGAAAGTTGATATTTGCTGCTTGGTAACATAACTATAAATTCAGACAGCACTAACAAAACAAAGGACAGTGGAAAGTACTCTACAGCGCTAGTGCCATTTGTTGTCCATGTGTGGAAATTCATGTGTAGAGTGATTAAATAGCAGACCAAACTGGTGACTATTCACTGTACATACAACAAATCAGCCACTTCTCAAAGAAAACAATCAAAAAATGTTTTAAATAAAAGAACGTAAGCACTTCTTTTTATAGTTGAAACTGATCCAGAGTGGATTTTTGGGGAATACAAATCCATTGTTTGTTATTGTCACGGCTCATGCAAAGTTGTTGTTATCCCCAAAACAATATTTTAACTTTTTGATCACTGCACAGGTGATCTCAGCCAGAGATCATTTCAAAAATGTCATTTTGTTGCAGGTATCATAGCGAGAGAAGAAAGGCAGCAGTGGATGGGTTAAAGTTTATTCCTGGAACATCCTGATGACAAATGCTTCTGCCTCTTCTCATGGCGGGACTATAAGAACTCATGCCACCTATAATCTAGCAGGTTCTTTCTTATCTGATTATGAATGCTGGGTAAAGAGGATTTAGGTGCTGGTGCCTAAATGCTAGGCTGTACTGATTAGAGGCCTGATGGAAGGCTTATGCAACGAAGAGACTACACGAGGAGAGAAGGTGCGCTCTGCCCAAATAACGAACTCTGCTTCGGTGATACATCCTGATAACTTCTTAAAATGTAGCAGGATAACGCCCATAGATTGGAGTTACCATAAGTTGCTGAACATGGATGCATCGCTTGAAAAAAGAAATAACATCCAAAATGTACTTGGAGAGGTCAAGGTCGGTAATTATCTGAGAAGCTTTTCACAACATTGGTAAAAAGTAGCTGCAACGCATTTATTTTCCCAACAAGCTGATTTTTCATCAATAATATGTCGGCACTTATATATTTAAACATCTGAGAACTGACCGCGAGTCAGGCAGAGACAGAAGAATGATTATGAAAGACAGATTAGCGGGTCCACCTGCTGCTTGAATTTGACACAGAGGCACATACGCCGGAGAACATTTGACTTAATGCTTACGAAAGGCCACGCTTACTCTTCCTCTACCCATCTCCACTCATCTTTGACTCAGGCATTATCAGAAACTACATCGATGTACACACGGGGCCAAACGCTCACTTCAGCGCTATAAAAGCCTGGAAGGAAACAGATGGATGGACGGGAAGGGGCTGTCTGCGCTGATGTGAAACAACGGGCGGCACCAAACGCCGTGGAGTCGTGCCACAACAGTATGCTAATTGAATTTGCTCCTATCACATCCAAAGCTACGCATTAATATTGTCACTAATGCTGTCTCACATGTCCCGCTCTATATACGATTCTATAAATGAGCCAACAAAGCAAACCAGGCAGTGTGTACTGTGAATTTACCGCACCACATTGAGACGGATGATTATGACAACACTGACATTCACACAGTGGCATTTAGGATGTGTGTTACAGTAAGGTATTTTGTTACAGCTTCCTTATACTGTGTCATCATCATCATCCACAACAGTGGACTGACTTTGGCTGCTTCCAAACGTGGGAGGACCAAACAGCACGAGGCTGCGCCCATGCAGTCCCACTGCTTACCATTTCCACTAGCTAGACTAGCTTATTAGATAAAGGGGAGAGTAATGTTGCACATCCACATTAGGAGCAAGCATAGGGCTGGACATGGCCTGTGTGTGTGTGTGTGTGGGTGGCTGGCTGGCTGGCTGGCTGGGTAGGGAGGGTGGGGGAACTGAAAGAAACACTGGTCTCTTTAAAATGCTCTGAATCCTCTGCTGTTATTTTCCGGGGCTGCCCGTATAGACGTTCTCTTTTAGAGTCACTGGTGTATTAAAGCTCTAATACTGTGCATTACATTATTAATATTCTGAAAGATTTATCTGCAAGCACCGCATAAAACAAATCAAGATTAAGAAAAGATGCTGCTCTTGCATACTGCACTATTAAAACTGAGCACTATATGCACCCATGTCACAACTAATAGCAATAATTTGTAATACTGACTAAACCGTTAACATCGTGATACTTATTACACGTTTTTGGGGGTTTTTTTGCATACCGTTATGTTTATTTGAAGGCAGAAAAAAAATGCATAGGACGCACCTAATCACATTTTCCATCTCACTGACAAAAAGCACTTCAAGTGGAAAAACACAGGCAGGTTACAAACTGCATGCACAAGTTACATTTGCCATCTTGGCATCATGACTGTTAAAGTGCATTTACACAGAGGAGCATCAAGGCAAAAATGAATTCATATTTCCCAAAGCAATCCAGCAATTTTAATACGACTTCCTCGTGCGAGATAGTGTTAAGAATATTTGCTGCACAACTATACCCATGACTCATTATAAACAAAAAAGGTCGGGGCAGCACTAAGTCCTTCTGGCTCAATATCAAGGATGACACGTTCTACCGGATTACAAGAAATTATAGCCTCAAGGAGGGAAAAGATGCAAAGACCATATTAGGTAATATTTTTCATAGCACAACTGCCACTAAATGATTATATACAGTATCTAATTTACAAGTAGAGATACCGTATATCTTCTAATAGTAGCCTGTCTCTTATTGACGATCCATTTCTAATAAACAGCAGTTTGAAAACATGTCACAACAAATAAACGCCGGTCTCCAATAGTAGCCGGGCGACCTTCGACCTCCGCGCTGTCGTCGGTCCTCCCGTGTCTCATCACTCGGCCAGCTGTTTCCAATGAGACATCATCTACGACCAGCAGCATTTAAGCTGGATGCAGCGACCGTCGACGTGGGATTATCACACTGAACTGGAACTGTCGGCTAGCAAACCTGCTAACTGTGATTTTCTGGTCTTTTACTTCCTCTCCTGGAGAGTCGGGCGGAGAGAAGTTTCGGGGAGCACCACTCGTGCACTGGGCTACCACAGACAAGGAGACACTCGGGAGCAAAGGAGGAGCACAATTGGGAACTGCATTATTTGTGAACTGTTGGAATACGTTTTGGAGCACTGTAAGTAAACGCACTGTCTTTTCACCTCAGTCTAAAAACCGACTGCACCTCTGTTTAGAAAACAGTGCAACTTTTTGTAACTCCCCATCAATCTAACACACCCATGAGTGCTCGCACACTGTTTACTAAATCTGTCCCTTACATGTGTGATTTAATTCGACTCGCAGGAGCTCGCACTACAGTGCCTGGAAGATCTTTTCTTCTACATGAAATTCTCACACGCCAAACACCTGACAGTGGCCTCCCCTCCCACCCACCCATGCGAGAGGGCTCTAAACTAAAAGTCAAGCAACATTAAGAAGCCACCGCACTGCCGAGTTATCTCTTTCTTTGAATCAGTCATAATTCACCAAGAAAGATTTGCAAAGATCCAACTCAGCATCCTGAGGGGTAACTTACATGACTTCATCTCTTACATCTCTCTCTCTCTTTCTCTCTCTCAGGGCTTTCCTTTGCCACTATCTTGTCCACGGCAGCTCTCCCTTCACTTGTGGCTCTCTTTAAGCACCTTTTTTTCTGTTTTGGTGCAGTGTGTGCTAGGCTTCTACCTTTTCCCTTCTTCTGCAAGTGCTCCCAAAGCATGAATGAAATCCTGAAAGAATGAATTGATTGACCCTTCTGAAAAGGTCGGCCCTCTTATGCGTTACCTGTTTTAAGGGCATAGCGGGCCAGCGGTGGCGTTAAGTGTCAGACTGGGTTCCTCGTAAATCTCATAAAGCCTGCTTTACAGAAAAACAAAGAGGGTGAAGGGAAGGTGTATATTCTATGCCGTAAGACTCTGTGATTGCATTTGACAAAGGGCTCATGTTGCTTTGAATAAAAGCACATTGCTGTGTACCAGCCTAGTAATGGCATTTCCCTGGTAAAGGGCTTTCAAGGCACGCACAATGTGTGCCCCATAAAAGGCTTCCCTGACCTCAGGGAGCTGCCATCTGACAGTCCAGCCGTCCTGGCAGGTTATTTCCAAATGTACTTTCAACTGCAGATAACCTTAGTGAAATCACAAAGCCGAGGCATTACAGTCACATTCAAGCTCGTCTTGTAAAGCAGTCTGCAGAACGTCAGTGCCATTTGAATTAGGGAGGAATTTCCCTTTCAGGTTTCACAGGCTTTTCCCATGCAATAGCGTGCAGGTCAGCAATCTGGAGACTATACCGGGACTATACCGAGAAGTGAATCAGTTTAAAATCCACACAGCGTATCAAGTTACTACACTGCTATCACCAAGGTTTGGCTTAAATTAAATATTGCCAGCTCTTTAATTAATTTAGGTGATATAAAGCTTCCCCCGTTGAGGATGAATGCAATCATCGAGGTGAGGCAGGGTCCTTGTCAGTCACATATCACTAGTTGATGTGTGGGTAAACAAGCTATACGGATATAACACAGGAAGGTAGGAAAAAAAAAAAAAAAAGAAAACATCTATAGCAGCCTGTAAAATGAGCTGAACTTTATGCACTGAGAGTCATTACCATTTTTTGCCATTTCAAAGATGAATATTGCACTATAATTTTAGCGCCGGGGGTCTAAAATTGAATCGAGCACGAATTCCAAACTGTCCCAGTAGAAGTGAAACGGCTTTTGCTTTAATGGAAAAGGGCTCCGAACAATGCATCATCCAACGTGCACTATACAGCACATCAGACGAGGATGATGTTTCGTGGGTCACGCACACAGGTCCCTGTGTTTATGATCCTCTGACGTGGAATATAATCCCGATGAGCCCTGCCCCGCCTGCACTGCTTGATGATGGGATCAGGATACTAAATTACCAGTGATTGGATTTCATCAAGGCTGACCAACCTAATTGAGGACTGAGTGAGGGTGGAATGAGAAGGTGGAGGAGGAGGAGATGTCATCGTTTTACATGGAGCAGCAATGACAACATGGCAACAGAGTCACTTGATGTCTGTAGTATTTATCATGTTGATTCAGGGCATGAATGAACACGGCGCTGTATGTGACTGATGCAGCATTTTTCTAAACATGTGGAAAGGTGGGTAGCAGCTGCACCGATGACTACCTCAGCCGTCAGTCACACCAAATAAAGATGCCTGTATTTATATACAAGTATTTATATAAAGGGCTATAGAAACTGTATTTATCTATACATATGCAAGAACCTTATGACATTTTCCTGACTCACAGTGTGACTGAGAAAGAAGTACATCTAATCAGTAAGCCTTATGCATAATAGAGGCACATAAGAATATATGCTTGTACCGCTCTGTCCAAGAAATGTACCGTTTTACAAGTCATGAACAGATGTGGTCTATTTTATCCCGGCAAAGAAAGCTAGACAAGAAGCTGACACTCCCACTGATTATTTCATCAAAGCAAATGAAGTCAAACTCTTTCTACTCCAGTGATTCCCACTCATACTAGAATTATTTTTACTTTAAGATGATTACTATGACTATATCATCCCTATATTCTGCTTTTCTTCCACCTGTGCAAATTGTTATCCAAAGACGGTGGCTTTCTCTACATTTCAAACCGATGAACTCGTCACTATTTTTGTTTTTGCAGGAGAGATTGGGCCTTTGATAACCGTGCCTGCAATGTGTTGTGATCCAGGGAGCATGTTCAGCTTTGAATGTGAACATGAAATGTGAGACCGTGTGATCGCACTTCCAGTTTGGGTTTCCTACCTTGGCAGCCACTGAGGAGTTGGGTTTCTCCAGGAGATCCCACAGTTTCTTCCTCTTGTCTGGGCAGCAGGTGTTATCAAACTCTCCCTCTCCCTCCCTCTCCCTCATTGTCTCTGCCTCCCTCCGCAGTTCCTCGTTCATCTGCTCTTTTTTCTGGTGGTAACGGGCCTGGCAGCATGACTCCAGGTAGATCTCGTCAATACCCCAGTAGTCTAACTCCTGGCCAAATGACAGGGCACACATCTCCTCCATCATGTGCAACTTGCCTGTGCGGTAAAAGTTCAAAATGGAGGTGAAGGCCCCTGGGTGCCGATCGAAGAAGTATTCGTTCTCGTTCAGGCTGTAGTCATCACAGATTTCCATCAGGGACTCGTGGCTGTTGCACTCTCGAAGCTTGCCAAGCCGGGTCCTGGGCAGCCGATCCAGGGTCCGCCATAGGACTTCATGGTTCAGACCCCCGACGTTAAGGCGGACTCTGCGGGAGCGGGCTTTGGTGCGGATTATGTCGATGGGCTCAGGGGGAAGCGAGGGAGCAGTTCGGATGTTGATGGGCTTAACTCCAACTGGTCCGAGCTTCTCAGCCATGGTGATGGAAAAGGAGAGTTCTGGCAAGATGTTACACTGACCTCCTCACCCCCCCGAAAAATGGGAAAATAACTTAAAGCTCTTCGGTTATGTCGGATCCTCTTTAGGCAAGTCCCTCCATGGCTGAGAAAACAAAAGAGAGAGGGTGTGAGATGCCTGACTGACTGATGGCACATTAGTTAAATCAATTTCAGCATGAAAAGGGACACATTTCACCTCCAAAATTAGAAAACAAATGCGCTCTCTTCAGTTGGGAACAGTCACCTGCTACTTCATATTGTCAAAAAATAGTATCAGCCGTGCAGAGTTATTGATCGCACATTTCTATGAAGGTGTTAGGCAGAATCAATGATTTTGTCAATATGGCTGCTTTGCTTTGCATTCCACTCCAGCGCCGTTGTAGTGAGGAAAAGAACTCCTGCTACTTTCTGTGCAGCCTGTCGGCCCAAATGGGTCAAATAAGCCATGAATTACATTCATGTGTCATTACTATTTAGATGCACCAATCTGGAGGCATGTGAGGCAACAATTTTTAACTTCCCATTATCATATATCACCAGAGTCATATGTTTTCAGCAAAATGTAACTCCCTGCACATGAACAAAATGATACTAAGGAAAACTATTTTAGCTGATATCTATATCTATCTATTTATATAATTAAAAGTAAATCTATACATTTTACCAATTAACCGGAGAAGGGTTAAAATATAGAGAGATATATTTTAATATAGAAATAATAGAAAAAAGAATGTGTAGCAGGGAATGATGGGAGTGCTCCTGGATGCAACAGTTTTTAGTTACAATCCCGACTGCCGTATTATCTGTATCGTGAATTTGCCACAAGGAAGCCAATTTTACTACCCACATGGATGTGTATAAGAAGGGGCTCCACAGCGAAATCACGCGGATAATATAACTGTAGTATAATCTGAAAACATCGCATACCTGTTACACTGCTGGTGGTTTTTTTCTTATCTGTGTGGAAGGTTTTCATGCCTTCACAGTCCACCACCTACCTTCAATCTTAATCAGTCTAACATTTCCTGATGCTCTGGTAGCGCACATTCGTTCTTCAAAGTAGAGTTTTAAAAAAAAGCAAAAGAAAAAAAAGCAAAACAGCAAAATATATTGTGTAAAAACGAGTCTCACCTTGCCTCGACAAACCACCTTTTGCATGCAAACTCCTCTTGTTCCTTTGGGAGCAGAGGACGTAAAGGGAGCCGGGATCTCCCCTTCAGTCAAGCGGCTATTGCTGTAGGAAGCACACCGCCGCGCAGGGAACGCGCGCTCCACATTTTGTGTGAAAACGAGTCGAAAAGAGAAGAAAAAAGCGTCTTCCTCTGAAAATGTTCATCGGGAGAACGGACAGTGTCTTTTCGCCATGGGAACGCCGAGGAAATGAGTCCTGCGCTTTCATCCAAAAGCTTGAAGACAGGGGCTCTGAATCACTGTAACTGCAGACGTAGAGCGCGTAAAAGGCAACGAGAAGGAACGGGATAAGCGAACTGCGGAGTGTCCCGCTGTATACTACATAAGGAGGAGCAGAGGGGCGCACATGGGCTGCACCACATCCTAGAGGTGAAACCAAATCAGAAGCGGGCGGAATATTATTTTTCTAAAACAGAACAAAATGTTCAGTTGAGAAGTGTTTGATTTCTAATCACGGAGAGCGGAGATTTTTAAAGTTACTGTGCGAAATCCTGGACCTTATCATCCTACAAGAGCAGTCACGCAAAAGCAAAATCTTTACAGTATATCTACAGTATATAACACACCACTGGCCTATCGGTGCTGTGCGTAAAGTGTCGGTAGCAAACGATAGGTGCACTCCTTGCCTTAAGTGTAACTGTAAATATTGCGCTGGATTTCCTGTTTCAGTGGAGATTTGAAGTTGGATTTTCAAAACACGCTGCTGTGAATAATCTCCCAACAAAATTTCTCAGAATAGCAGTTTTTAAAATTGAGCAAACTACTCACGGTCACTCACACACTAGCATGGCCGCCACCTATTGTAAGCAAAACAGCAAAAATCCCACATCTTCTCTTACGCATTTGGCATCATACACCACATTGTTACTGTCTCTCCGTCTCTCGCTCTCTCAGTGCTCAGGAATATTGTCCAGTGCAGCGGTGATATTTTCTTAGAGAGCGTACACATGTGTCAACTGAACATTTCCCCCTTAGCTAAGCACTCTTCCAGAAATTTGATTATACGCTGCATATGTGTAATCAATTTTCCTGCCATGTTCTTTCCTTCCAGTGACAATTGATCAATACTGCTGCACTGACTAAAGAGAGCCTGGCGTGCATGTAGCCTATACTATTTCTTAACTCTGTGGGCACAATGTTTCAAGGTCAGTAGTTTTGGTGCTCTTCACAGATTTTGTACATTCCCACAGCACACTCATGGCAATTACGTATCACCCCGATTAGTTGTTTGAATGTGACCTCAGCAATCTGGCGGTCTAGTGCATAGACTAAGCTGCGTTTGCTTTGGGACTTTTTTTTTTTTTTTAAGATAGCTAGAGGATTGCAGGATTTGTGTGAGTCTACAAATGCAAAGAATCTATTATTTTACCCCCCCCCCCCCAAAAAAAAATTCTCATA
>VURO01035584.1:10807-28423 GCA_015108175.1 Pelvicachromis taeniatus
TTTTTTTTGTGCTTTTTTTTTCATTCCTGTGTACTATGTGGGCATTTGTGCTTGTGTGGGCTGTTGCTATAGCAACCCAAATTGTAGCATCATGCTGAAGAAACACTTTGGGCCACAGAGCCAGATAGGCTTGGATATTTAGATAACCAGCATTGTTGCTTTGTTACCGCTGAATGATTGAATCACTTCTTTGGCCAATTAACCTTGGGTGTCTGTAGTTGTCAGATTTCCACGCACAGTTTGAGAGTGATAGCGGGCGCATGGAAGAATTCAAAGGAAAGTACTTGGCCACCTTCCCCCCCTACCTGCTCTCTCTGTAACATTCTTATCAATCTCCGACCAAAGAGAAGTTGACTGGCTGGACCGGCTGTCTCATCCATGAGCTGTCACTGCCTGCTGTATTTTCCCTTTTCAGTTTGTCATAAAATGTGTCCACTCCATCATCCAAACAACACCGTGGACGCACTCGCACCCCACAGCTCCTGTCTCTGACGCTGTCAGCACACAACAGAGACACATCATCACCCGTTCGTCACACACTCATTAGACAGATACACAGAGGAGCACCACAGCAATGATTTTTCAGCTTCCATTTATTGTTCTGGGTTCTGAAAGTGTGAGTGTTTCACATAAGAAGGAAGCACATGGGTTGATCTTAAAAAAGAAAATGTATGTTAATTAGGCGTGCGCGTGTGCGCATGGTGAAAGAGAGAGGAAATATGGATGCTGTAATTTACTGTCAGCTTCTGCAGGAGTGGGAGAGCAAAAGTCAAATCCACTTAAATTACAATAATAAGCGTTCAATCAGTGTGGAACACCTTTCTATTAATAGGAAGCTGTCACAGATGTGAATACTTGCGATAGAAAAAAAAAACATGGGTGGATAAGGTTAAAAAAATCTATCTGCTTTCCTTTTTTTTTTACTGCTTCCTGCTCCTTGCTTTGACAGCTCGGATGTAATGTGATTTTCCATTTTTGTCACTTATTATTCTTCAAAGTTCAAAGTTGGAAAGGTTTCTGGATGGTTCGGTGTGAGACTGCAAAAATGTGAGCCCGGAGACTTTGTAAGCACGCCGTGACACAATGCAGTGTGCTCAAATGTGCTTGTGTGTGTGGGTGCGACAGCGTCTGGTGCGTGCTTCATTTTGTGTGTGTGTGTGTGTTTGTCAATAAGAGGGCGGAAACACACCATAGCAGCAGCCTGTTTATTCTCCTTTGCTATTTTTAGCTACTGGTCATGTCAAGGTCCACACAAGCACCCACCCACAGTGGGCAGCAGTGGCCTTCAGTGTAACGGTCAGCTGCAGACTGGAATCATTAATCTATGTCATGTCTTCATTCATTCCACAAAACACACCTGTTCACCTCCGATGCTGCCAGCATCACCTAATGTGTCAAAAATACACACAACACAATGAACATGTTTGGTGTTTGGTTGTACAAAATGCATGTATGCTATGTAGGCTGCCCTCACGGGGTTAGCGTTCTAAGTGTGTACCAACTACTAAGTCCTGGTTCAAATCCAACCAAGGATCTGTGCAATATGTCATCTCCATCTCCCCATGTTTATTGTCACTCCTCACTGCCATCAATCAAAATAAAGAAACAATACCCTAAAAAAATGCATTTATCAAAGTGTATGTCCACGGTGCTCTGGTCTCAGCTTTCTCTCTGGAGCCGATGCTAGCTGCGGACAAACAAACATGATTGATCACCCCTCTGTGATGCTGGTTATGTTTGCATAATACATCCAGGGGGCATGGATCACTAATTGACTGGGTGTTGTTTACTTTCTATATTATTATTGGTATCTCTGCAGCAACTGCCTGTCAATTGCTCTAAATAAAATTGGCTTGTCCAGCACAGCACAGCAGAGGATACACACTGCCACATAGAAAAGGGAAACACACACATCCTAGAGTCTAATTTTTTTTCCCCCCCTTACAGCTCAACATCACTGTTTTCCCAACACAGACTGCCACATTCGGTGCAGCACAGCTTCTCCAAATTTCAGGACTTTGCACCACACTCATCTGCATTCATCGGCGTGAATAACACCACCTTGCAGAGCAGACAAGATGCTCAGTGTCCCACCTTAACCCAAAGTGCTTGTGGCAGCATGATAATGTGAATATAATGTACTTGGCATAATTGCTGCGAAAACACCCACTCTGGCAATTTGACCTGCTACTACTGTCAAGAGACGGCTTCTAAGGGTAAGCATTTTTTACAATGAGGGCAGGTGTGATAGCAGTGATCACTGCGTGTTGTATTTAGTGAAAGACAGGGAGGAGAGACCTTGGAATGAATAGCAATGAAGTCACTTGTGGTGTGGCTGCCAGAGACATTGGGCTCCGATGGACAATTAAGCATGTTCAGTCTGCACCCGAACTCCATGTATTGTTTAACTCTCGACTTCTCTGGACCATAATGCTCTGCCACAGCCTTTAAAATATCATGTAAAAAGAATCATTAGGAAAACTGTTTTTATTTTTATTTACAATACGAAACACTCACCAGCCACTTAATTAGGTACTGTACACCTCTTCAGTTGCTCAGTAATGCAAATATCTATCATGGCGGCAACTCAGTACATTTAGGCACATAGAAATGGTGAAGACAAGTTCAAACTGAGCATCAGAATGGGAAAGAAAGGTGATTTCATTGACTTTGAACGTGGCATGGTTGTTGGTGCGAGAAGCTGCTCTGAGTATTTCTGAAAGTGCTGAACTCTTCTGGGATTTTCCTGCTGAACCATCTCTCGAGAATGCTCTGAAGAAAACAAAATATTCGTCTTTGTTGATGCCGGATGACAGAGGAGAATGGTCAGACTGCTTTGAGCTGATGGAAAGGCAACAGTAAATCATGCAATGGTTACAACTAAGGTATGCAGAAGAGCATCTCTAGATGCACAATATGTTGAGCCCTGGAGCAGATGGGCCGCAGCAACAAAGACCACACCGGGTGCCACTCCAGCAAAATAAGAACAGGGAACTGAGCGTACAGTTCGCATGAACAAAGAATAGTGTGGGGGATATTTTCTTAGCACACTTTGGGCCCATCAGTACCAACTGAGCATTGTTTGAATGCCACATAGTTACCTATCCGTTTATGACCACAGTGAAGCCATCTTCTGTTGTCTACCTTCAGGAGAATAACATGCTCAAAGCTCAGATCATCTCAAACTGGTTTATTGAAGCAGTTTGGTAGTGAGTTCACTGTACTCAAATGGCTTCTACAATTACCAGATCTCAATCCAATGCAACATGTTTGGCATGTGGAACTGTGATAGATTGTTGAATGAGAGATTTGCACAATGAATGTGCAGTAACTTTTTGATGCTCTCATATCAATTTAAACTAAAATCTCAGAGGAATGTATCCAGCCTCTCATTAAATCTGTGCCACAATTAACCAGAATCACAATCGTTAATTCCAGAGGAAAACAAAACAAAAAGTAGGCATTTCTAAAGACAAAAGGCCGTCAAACTGGTTACTAGCAAGGTATACCTAATAAAGTGGCCAATGTGTGCAATGTCTCAGAGCCTTGACAGATCAGTCATTTGTTCAGTGATCATGCGCAGCTACACAGCTCAAACTGCTGGAATAAGGTACAGCCAGTTCAAGAGTCATGATGAATTATAGAGCTTGGAATAAACTTCTAAGTCATTAAAAGCTCTTGTAAACGAATCATACAGTTTGGTGTGCTTGTAAAAACTGTTCCCAAAGTGATATTGGAATGCAGCATGCCGTATATCTTCCTTTAGTAGCCCGGACGCTTATTTAAAAAATTATCTGGCCGGCTCGGGGTTTAAAAGAGACCGGCTGTTATTGGAGACCGGCTCTTATTCCCTTCTCGGATGGAATTGTCGCAGAAGTGAGACGGAAAGAAGACTGTAGAAAGAAGTTTTTAGACTGAGGTGAAAAGACTGCATTTACTTACAGTGCTCCAAAACGTATTCCAACAGTTCACAAATAATGCAGTTCCCAATTGTGCTCCTCCTTTGCTCCCGAGTGTCTCCTTGTCTGTGGTAGCCCAGTGCACGAGTGGTGCTCCCCGAAACTTCTCTCCGCGAGAGGAAGTAAAAGACCAGAAAATCACAGTTAGCAGGTTTGCTAGCCGACAGTTCCAGTTCAGTGTGATAATCCCACTTCTGTGGTTGCAGCTTAAATGCTGCTGGTCGTAGATGATGGCTGATTGGAAACAGCTGGCCGAGTGATGAGACGTGGGAGGACCAACAACAGCGCGGCGGGACTTCTGGGTCGAAGGTCGCCTGGCTACTATTGGAGACCGGCGTCTATTTGTCGTGACATATTTCCAAACCGGTGTTTATTAGAAACCAGGGTTTAAAAGAGACAGGCTACTAATGGAAGATATACGGTATATCACTGCCGCATTTCAGTTCAGCGAGTGGGACTATGTCATTGAACCTTTGGTCCAGTTCTCTCCTTGATTATAATCCAAATTTAGCCACATTGTGAAAAATATTCCCAATATTCTGCCACTGTACTCACATGTCATTTTCAGTTTTCCATTTCCACAGCTCTCATAATCTGTCTATAGATGCATTTGGTTGGCTGCTTTTCAGTAAGTGCGGTAAAGCAGCCAGTTGTCTACTCCAATTTTATCATGATCACCACATTTCTGTTGTTTGATCCGTCTCACCAGCTAATGTTTTGCTGGGGTTATGGCAGAGCGACCCTCCTACCCCTCTGAGGCTTGGCTGTAGCTCTAGCATACTGCTTCATCTTTAACAGTCCCTGTAAGAAGCTGTATTGGAGTAATTCAGGAAATGGAGTTTAAACTGGAAACTGGATACTGAGTCTGAAGAAGCAGTGAAACACATTGAAAAGTGTCATCTAAGGGGGGGATCAGAATGGTAATTGCTCTTTGCAGTGTTAGAAATTGGAAAAAAAAAATAGCCTTTGGCTTGACAGCATTATTGAAGGTCTAGTAATATGATGCTAATGTTTAGTAAAACTTTTTCAATATCACCAGCTTTGATAGGAAATGCTTTGAACACCAGCGTTTGGAGAAAGATTAGGCACATCTTTTTTAGGTTGAGAAAAATGCTTACGACTTAACATTTCTTCTAGTATGTTAAAAACACACTTATGGGCAATCTAATGATGTTAGAAATTTGATTTGCACTGGACAGAGGTGAACTGTTTCTAATGATAAAAGACTCTTTTAATGCAACAGACTTTGCAAAACAAACACAATGCAAACTTTTATATCATCATCAGCGGCAGCAGCATTTCATATTGATGCTGGGCTGCGCTAATCCATTTAGATGATTTCTTTTTAATTTATACTGATCGAAGACAGAGGCTCCTGTGCTCGCACTGCCCTAGTCGGAGAGTTGCATTGATACAGTTGTCAGTAGTGTAATTAGGTCCACAGGTAGTGTGGCGGTGTTATGACTCTTTCTGCAAAAATAATGTGAAAGATTAATCATTTGGACAGGAAACCAAAACTTTCCCAATTCTGGGAGGGATAACATGATGGGCAAATCTTTTCCTCGGCTTACAAATGAGCACAGAGGAGAGAAAGCAAAGTGAGAAAATCCAAAGTCACAGTGAAAAAGCAATGCTAGTTACATTTTTCTAAGTATAGCAAAAGGAGAGTTTGCAACAGCACCAGCACACATACTGGACTGAGGTGTTACAGTCCATTATATTATTGATACTGTAGTTAACTGCTAATGTGTTGCAAGGCCAATAAAATTGTCTGTTTGAGGGAGAATCGTGTCCTTTATGGCTAAAACAATCCTAAAAGACCCATGAATATCCTCCTAATAGACCACCAAATAAAGCAGCAACTGCCACAACATATTATTGTATGAAGCAGCTTCATGGATTCTCCTTTTGTGTATTAATCTTTGGTTCATTAATATGATGTTTTATCAGTACTTTGCATGCTGTGCATTTGTTCGTGTTTTCTGCTTTAACCAAACAAAAAGTTGATAAATACATAAAGACTATAGCAAACTAACTATCGTATATCTTCCTTTAGTAGCCCGGGCGCTAATTTAAAAACTTATCCTGCTGGCCCGGCATTTAAAAGAGAGGGAAAGAGGACCCAGGTGCGGTTTTTAGACTGAGGTGAAAAGACAGTGCATTTACTTACAGTGCTCCAAAACGTATTCCAACAGTTCACAAATAATGCAGTTCCCAATTGTGCTCCTCCTTTGCTCCCGAGTGTCTCCTTGTCTGTGGTAGGCCAGTGCACGAGTGGTGCTCCCCGAAACTTCTCTCCGCAAGAGGAAGTAAAAGACCAGAAAATCACAGTTAGCAGGTTTGCTAGCCGACAGTTCCAGTTCAGTGTAATAATCCCACTTCGATGGTCGCTGCATCCAGCTTAAATGCCGCTGGTCGTAGATGACGGCTGATTGTAAACAGCTGGCCAAGTGATGAGACGCGGGAGGACCGACGACAGCGCAGAGGGACTTCCGGGTCGAACGTCGCCCGCCTAGTATTGGAGACCAGCATCTATTTGTCGTGACATGTTTTCAAACTGGCGTTTATTAGAAACCGCCGTTTAAAAGAGATGGGCCACTAATGGAAGACATACGGTATGTATGTCCACAGATGCTCTATGTCGATGTGTGCACGCACACACGTGTGTGTAGGTCAAACTGGGTGAGGCGCTGTGGTCTTATCTTGTTTCCTGCGGTTTACCTGTTGACGTGCATCTGTGGTCACACTGAGGAGGGAACTCAGCACTGAGCTGTTTCTGGGTTTAACTAATGAAGATGGCATTGCATTGACATTCAATCTCCCCTCACTTCAGCGCCACTTCCAACGGGACTCTGCGTGCGTGTCTGTAGGAGTGAGTAATGACCTTGAATATGGGTATTAAGTCATTTGTCAAATCAATAAAAGCTGAGCACTTGTTGTAAATAATCACACATTACCAGACCATCAGCACCCAGAGATGATATGATTTTTATTCAGGGTTGCACATTTTGAACTTTAAAGATAATACAAACTGCTACAGGGCTTTTGATGGACATTCTCTGAGGAAGTGTCTTTTATTTAAGCAAGTCTGTTGAAATGGTTGCTAGTCTACGTACATCTTGTTTTCTGTCCTTGATAGGAGATGATTCCCGGCACTTGTCACACAGTCAGCGACCCAGAGAAGTGTCATATACAGAAGAGTGGAACATTTGAAGCTGGGGAGCAAGCATCGGTTAAACTGCTTAGCAGCCTTTCCACTGCAGGAACTTGTGGGTATAAAATATTTAAAGAAGCAGACTCACAAGGTAAAGTAATTTTTTGACAGCTTTAAGTAAGTGCAGCTATAAAGGTATGCGCCTTCAAGGCATTCCTCAGGAGACTTAGTAGGAAGTCAGGGCGGCTAAGAGGACTGTATTTATGCAGGGAGAGTCATTCAGGAGGCTAACTTTGAAAGGTGGAGCCCTTTTGGAGGTCAAACAAGGGAACAGCAGCAAAAGTAAGGATCTTCTGGGGATTAAGCGGCAGTGTGTGCTTAGTGACAGTGACACCGGAGTTCAGGGCACCATGCAAGGACATGCAGAAGGCTGAGATCTAAATAGTAGACAGCTAGTAGACAGCAAAGACAGATGATAGATGGCGGTCAGCGGCCAAGGACAACTATGCAGAAGGTCGTCCTTCCAACTCTAAAGCTGACTGGCGGTCACTGGTTCATTTTGGGCTGTGAAGGTCATAGGCCAACTCAAGAACAGAAGTGGTATTGGCCAGGTCAGCAATGTTTACTGACTTGGGAACAGACTCTGCGTTGGTCAGCTGAGACTCAAGAACAGAGAAGATATTGACTGGCTCGGACTCAGAAACAAGCAAGAAGGCAGAATCAGAGTCAGTATAGGGAATGCGACGAATGCCATCTAACTCAAGAGCAGGAGGGATGTTGGTTAATGTAGGATTGGGAAGACCCTGGACCAGGACTAAAGACCCGGATCAGACTCAGAAATAGGAGAAACTTCAACCAACTCAGAAACAGCCCTGGAAGAGGACTGGTCTATGTGCTGATCGGCCATTTAAGGGATCTGTACTTAAGATATAAAATAAAAAGACTGTTTTAGAATAAAACAGGAAACAGACAAACAAGACCATAACATCTACTCCATAAAAATAATATTTTTCTCCCCCCTGAACAACCCTGAATGAGTCCCACTGGAGCCATATACGTAGAAGGAAACACGCACAAAGGTGCAGGATTGGAACAGGTTCATTCTTTTTCAGATTGTGGCAATTTAACCATTTGTTTGTGAATGTCAGGTATTAAAATATAACACGCAGTGACATTATGAGGGTTTCATAATGGTGATGACAAAAAAAAAAAAATTGGTTTATTCAAATGATCCACTACAAATTAGGGGCCAGGCACTTTTCCAATACTCTACTTGTAGATAAACTATGCACTGGTCAGAAAATATGGTGAGCAGAAGTGCTGACCTGCAGGCTTGCTCTTGCATAGCGCTTAAACCCAGACAGAGCTCTGGTTTCTCTTCTTTACTTTCACACAACCTATGTATATTGTGTAAATATGCACAGTTAATCCCTCTGATTTCTACTGAAAAATGCAACAGCGCCTCTCGTCTCTATGCATCCATTTCTGTCCCCCTTTCTTTCTCTGACTATACAGCAAGACACAAGTACTATACAAACACAGTGAGACTCTCAGGTTCATTTCACCAGAACACTGTGTGTAAGCATTTTCACTGTCCATTAGTTTGGAAGGCCACTGTTGTGATTCAGAATGGGGCCGTTGCAGAAAGTGAAGTTAGGAGACAAACCGAAAAAGGAACTTTTGCGAGAAAGACTTTATTTCTTAGAGAACGCAATACAGTATATCATCCAATTGCCTGTAAAGGTGGCAGTTGTCCCACAAAGACGGCAGTAGCTCATTCTGATTTAACGAAGACACTGTGGGTCTAATAAATATCTGGACTCATGTCTACATACAGAACGCAGCGTGTAGCTCATAATGCCAATGCACTTCTTAAAGCTGACATAAGCATTTGCAGGGGGTTTTTTCAGGTCGGGCTGCTTGTGTGTTGCATGTTGTGTCTTACATGCACACACGCATGCACACCCATGCACATGCGGTTCTTTATTGCCTGGTATTTCAATATACTTAGCCATCAAGAGAAGTCAATAAGGTTTTTCCTGCCTCTGTAATTCTAAGGCAGGCCATACTCTGAGTGTTTTCTGTCTCACCCACACATCCCCACATACCCTGTCCTGTCTGTATCAGTTACATTAGGAACTACCAAGCCTTCAGACTGAGCCAGGGGAAGACCCGGGTGTATAGATTTTTTCTGAAAGAAGTCTAGATATTTATCTCTTCTGTGAAGAGATTGCAGTGAAGAGTGGAGAATTTGTAGCCATTTAAAAACAACAACATTTGGAGTAAAGATCTCTTTTCTATTATGTATACATAAATCTATTAAGCTTTAGCACTGATTTTTGGAAAACAGTGTTATGATTGATTTAAAAAAAAAAAAAAGTATTTATAAATCTGATGCATGTCCTGCACTTCAAATCCCCACTGACAAGTGAAAGCTCAGTACTAAGATTCCCCTTCCCCTCATCCATCATGCAGAGGGTCTAGCAATCCTGAGCAACTCAACGTGCCCTTTACCTAGCACACAGGTCCAAGCTCTTGTCCAAACGTGGAGTCATAATGAGAAATATCAAAATGAGCTATTGCTGTCATCATAAAGAAGGACCCCTGAGGACAATTGGTGGTCCTTGGATCATTGCACCCACATTAACCTTCCCGCGAAGGGATCAGGCACAAGCTTTCTTTCACAAGGGAGTTGGGTCATTGTTCTAAGAATACAGTTTCTGTTTTTTGGAGGACATTGATATGATAGAGACCTGCCTCTGGGAGCTCCCGTGGCAGAAAGCCCTTGAGGGAGACAGAGAGAAAAGGAATAAAGCTCTCAAAGGAAACGGCAGACAGGCCTTTGGCAGAGACGGTAATGTTATCCCCGAGGTGTAAGTTACAGAGCAGAGGTTAGTGTGCTATCCAAACTCTAGCCTTTTGATTACCGTGACTGCTGCAGGTGTAATTAAGTTAAAACAGTTTAATTATGTAGAGTAGGATTCAATGAATGTTTCAAACCCTAGTTAGTGGGAGTGCTGTAGCGTGAGACAGCTGGACCACCCAACGGTACATGAAATACAGATATTTGGATGAAGTTCCTGAAAGGTGACCTCCAACTGGCAGCACGCTCAGATATTTAATATGAGCCAAAAATCACTTTCAGAGGAACAGGTGATCAGTTTGATAGCTCATCCAGAAATATCTTTTTTCTTTAATAATTATAAAAGTCATTAACATTTCATTGTTTTTTGGGGTTTTTTTTTTAAAGCTAATCCCACGTCCCATTAAAACTGTAGACGTTTGATTTTAGCAAACCAATCTAAAAGCCATCATCCCTCATGCTGTGACAATAGATGGGTTCCATATTACTTTAGTGGATTTAAATGTTTATATGTCGCAGCGACTCTGCTGTTAAGCATATCGTTGGCACATTTTTCACACGTGCATTAATTTAGCTCTAATTGAGAGCTTTCAGCAAGTCATGGGATGAGTAATTCAAATCAACATTAAACATCATCGTGCTTCTCTTGCTGTTAAGTAACACAGACTGTATGACAGCTTAACCTTAAGTACACAACCAGGGGTTTGAATGTGTTTTTTCAGCCCATTCTGCCACAAGCTTTTCTGGCTCTTTACTGTCCATTGAAACGGTATTGAGTCCTGTCTTTTTTAATGACTGCATTCATCAGTATAAGCTTTCAGTCATTTGAAATACAGCTGGACTGCGTTCTATGCAAGGTGTTTAATTGTCTGTTCTCTAAAAGCCCTCCTGGTATTTTATTGAACTAATTTATTCTGAATAGAAACCCTAGAGGGTATAAAGCCATCTGTTTGACATTGCCAGCTGGACTCAGTCCGATAAGAGACATTTTTACAATGGGGTTAAGCTTCAGGGTTCAAAAATACACAATGAAGCGAGATCGGTAAGCAGGGACCGGAAAGAGGTACAAAACTGTTTCCGAACTATGAATGAGAAGTCGCTGAAAGCACACTGATAAGGTCGTAAATTCTGATCTCAATCTCGTGTGTCCTAAACCAAAGATAGAGTGTTTGGAGGAATCAATAATCTGCAGCATGCAGGAAGAGGCTATTTAAAAGCGGCTGAGATAAAAGCCGAACACCTAATAGCAGATAGAGGGAAATTTGTGCAACGGCAATGAATAAATTATCTGTCTTTTTTTTTTAACTGCAAGGTCAGCTCCGTTGCCCTCCTTCTCCAGGGAAACCTCCGCCAACTCACATGAGTTCACCCACAAACACACACTTTAAATCTAGTCCCACACACTGGTCAATAGCAGGCACCCCCCACCAACACATTTCACATCTTCCTACACAGGAATGCATCTTATGAGAGCGGGCGCGCGCACTTGCATCAAGTTCTGTATGCTTTTGTACACATGCAGGCCTCATACGGTCCACAAGTGATGCATTTGTGCAACAACACCCCCCTCCCAGAGAACCGTGTGTTATAATGAGTATAGAGTTATACAAAGGGCACCTTTACAGTAAGCCTCTTGACCTGTGTATGCGGGAAGCTGTTTGCTGTGAGAGAGGAGGTGGTTACAGGGTGAAAAAGGTTCCCAGCAAATACTCTTACATTACTGCACAAAGGAGGCAGCCGGTAGCATTTTACATTCAATGTAACAAAACTCTTTTTTTATTTTTTTATGTCCACGTTGCGGCTTTCTCACAATAATGCTGACACAACATTTTTACTTTAATGTACAACTTCATTAAAAATCTTACACATCTAAAGGTGATACATGAAGTAAGAAGACGCATATTTTAAGCCCCTGCCTTTACTGTATGTATTTTACAGTATATATGGCCTCATATAAATTTCTCCAAAATAAATCGAAAGGTTAGAGAATGATTCAGTTTTTTTTTTTTTGGAATTATTTATTGTGTGCTGAGCCGACATGCTGGGAATAATTTATTTGTGGACCATCAAAAACATTTATCAGTCTGTTTCAGCAGTATGCGCTAAACAAGAAGTCATAAATCTACCACTGTATCCTCACCCGTCCCCCTCTCTGTCTCTCTCTCTCTCTTTCTCTCTCCCTCTCTCTCAGCTGTCTCCACATAGCTGTCTCTCCTTCTGCCGCTTCTTCCGCCTATTTCTCATTTTTCAGGGAGCCACATCACTCCAGTAAGTGCCCGGGCCTAAAGATTTGCCATCAATTCCAAATTCATCAGTCGTGATTGGATTTTGGCAGCGTAGAAAAAAAGATCGAGGGATTGGGCGGGAGGGGGGGGGTCTGTTTGATTTGGTGTTGCCTCTTAAACAGCAAAGTGGAACACATTTCAAAGGTAATGTCCTTCATGCAGCAGTTCTGGAAAAAACATTTAAGATAAAAACAACAGCCAGAGGAGCCGCACTCTTGTGGACGATGCTGCACTTCACAGCCATATTTGCACATTTGTTGGATAAGCATTTCCTTTCCAGTTGAAAAAAAATGGCTGCCTGTTTAAGCACCACATAATATTTATGAGGGGCGTGTTTAAAATACAGAAACACTTCCTGCAGTTTGTCTCTCAGCATAAGAGTTCTAATCATTAATCTGTGTTGTCTCCACAAGGTGGTGTCATGCTCATTAGCTCACTGTTGCAGCTCATTGTGTCAGCTAGTCTGACTGTTGCACAGATGTGTCACATGAGCGATGCTACTGCTTCAATTCCTAAATCTAGCTCATGGAAATAACGGAAAGCTGTGTAAATCAAGCCCGCACTTAACTCTGATGCATGCTTATTTATTTGTTTTATTGCAGTCTGTTAAAACTGTCTGTGTGGGGCCCTTGTTATCCTGCAGTGTGAAATGCCAAGCGGGTCTGTGCAAACCATTTCATCGCTGAGAGCAGTTCAGTAAAGTGAGACAGTGAAGCCAAACACTCATTACCACAATTTGGAGGGTGTAGCTGCCTTGACCCGTGCACTGACCTTCAAAAATAATAGTTGCAGTGGTGTGGATGCAGTTCATTACCCACAATGCCTGCCAGTCTTCCAGCTCACACATCCGTAGTCTCAAAATAAGGGCAAGAAAATAAGGGCATCCTGGAGCGGTGTGTTGACTCTCGTGTCTGTTTCTCACTGTCCTATCAACCACAACAGATTCAGACTCACACTTGCACTCAAAACTTGGAAAAAAAAAATGCTTAAAGAGTATTTTTTTTTCTTCTAATTCTGTGCAGGTTTGCAGAAGCAAATGTTAAGTAATTACACAATGCAATTAGAGTAATCCCTGGTCCTTAAATCAAACTCTACTTGAAGATGTTATGAGGATATTGGCCATTTTTATCCTGAAAATCTGACCACTGTATGCTGAAGGGGTGGAAGTACATAATATGTTCTGCCCATATACAAAGTGTTTTCAAAGCCCTTGCAACAATTAACGAAAAAATTACATTTTATGCCTTATATCAAACTGCTGCTTTAATTTATGGACAGTGAATACAGGATACACTGTCATTTGCAGTTTTCTCACTCATGTTTGGTCAATTTTGTATCAAAACAGTTAAGGTATTTCTCATAATACACACTCACCTGTGCAAAAAATAGTAAAGAATCGAAACCTTTTTCACATATGTCAAGTCAGTCAATCACTTCAACTCTGCAATCAATGAATAAAAACCCTTATACTACCCTTTTAAGACAGACACTTTCTACTTTTAATAAAACCTCATTGATTTTTGAGAGTGCTGAGGTCTAAGAGTACTATGAAAATGTAGGCCTATGTATGTGTGTAAAGTGTTCAGACACAGAAATGAAATCTGAAGGATTTATTTGAAACTTTACACAGTATCACTGAGAAAAGCAAGATATACATATACAATACATCAACTTTTCTTCTTCTTTTTCTTCTTCTTGCTCTCTTAGGGATCACAACAGAGAATCATCTGCCTCCATCTCCTCCTGTCCCCAGCATCTTCTTCTGTCACACCAACCCTCTGCATGTCCTCCTTCACTACATCCACAAATATTCTCTGTAGTCGTCCTCTTCTCCTCCTGCCTGGCAGCTTCCTCGTCAACATCCTTTGTCTAATATTTCCTCCTCTGCACATCTCTAACATTGTCTCCGAACCGCTCAACCTTAGCTGTCCTGCTGATGTACTGATTTCTGATCTTGTCCGTTCAGGTGAAAGTCTTAACATCTTCAGCTCAGCCACCTCCAACTCTGTTGTTTTGTCAGTGCCATAGTCTCCAAACCATACATAAGCTCTACTTCTGTCACAAATCACTCCTGAAACCATATTCACCCAAAAAACTTTCTTCAATTCTGGAATAACTCTATAAAGTTTGATCCTTGTATTTTGCTGACTCTAAAAAAGTAGAAGAAAAAGTAACTTATACACTCTTAAATAAGTTTAGTTGATAGTTTAATGAGGAAAGACCATAAGCCAAAAAGAGAGAAGAGCTAACTGTTGTGGAAGTTGAGATGACAGCAATAGGCTTTAGATGACAGAGAATCTGAAGCCAGGAATTATGTATTATTCAGTGGATTAAATCGAGAGTTGACAAACAAAGCCAAACATTGAGGTTAGGAGTGTGTCACTCCTGCAGTGGATGAACTGAGGCAGAAGCGCTTTACTGTAAAGTTAACCACTGGCTTGGATGTACCCAAAACTAGACTACCCCAACATAAGCAGCTGGAAAAACCACTGAAGCCAAGCCTAGAAAGAAACTCAAGAAGAAACTATATGTGATCTTCTGCTTGAGTTATCGTATATCTGCTAGTAGTGGCCTGTCTCTTATTGATGCCCGTTTCAAATAAACACCGGGTTTGAAAACATGTCTATAGACGCCGGTCTCCAATAGTAGCCAGGCGACCTTCGACCCGGAAGTCCCTCCGCACTGTTGTCGGTCCTCCCGCGTCTCATCACTGTGCCAGCTGTTTCCAATCAGCCATCATCTATGACCAGCGGCATTTAAGCTGGATGCGGGCGACCGTCGACGTGGGATTTTTACACTAAACTAGTAGAGTCTGTGAGCTTAGCGTATCATGAACTGTTGGCTAACAAACCTGCTAACTATGATTTTCCGATCTTTTAGGTCCTCTCCTGGAGAGTCGGGCGGAGAGAAGTTTCCGGGAGCACCACTCGTGCACTGGGCTACCACAGACAAGGAGACACTCGGGAGCAAAGGAGGAGCACAATTGGGAACTGCATTATTTGTGAACTGTTGGAATACGTTTTGGAGCACTGTAAGTAAACACACTGTCTTTTCACCTCAGTCTAAAAACCGCACTGATCTCTTTTAAAAGCCGAATAATTTTTTGAATAAACGCCGGGGCTACTATTGGAAGATATATGGTACAAGCCTGTGTGGTCTTCTGCTGCTGTAGCCTATTTGAATCAAAGTCTGAAGTGTTGTGCATTCAGAGATGCTCTTCTGCATGCCTTGACTGTAACGAGCAGTGTGTAGTGTGACTACTGTACTATAAGTTGGTCGGTGCTATATGTTCAGATTGTTTATATTTTCTTTGTCAGTTTTTTGATGCATATAGTTTCATGAGTATCATTTGGTTATTGAAGCTAACTTTTCCAGGCACTGTCTGTGCTGGTGCGATGATTCTTCAGGTCAGTCGCTAAAGTGTGACTATAGTGTTAATAACGCGCACAGGGCACAGCAATGACAGATGGAAGAATACTGTTAAAGAGGATTAAAGGTCGACTCAGGAGAAGTGGTCCTCAGGGTGCGTCACGGGATGCAGCAGAGAAACAGCTGCAATACACATTCTTCTCTTCTTCAGTCCAGTTTAATCTGGTCTTGTTGTGGGTCTGTCTGATTTGGTGAGAGACGATTTTTTTTTGTATAATCTCTTGCATAAATTTATTTCATCGTAGCTGACATATGGAAAGAATGTCATCAACTGTACGTCTGAAATACAAATAATTAAAAAGAAAGAAATTGATCAAACAAAAGGAAAACAACACAAAAAGGGACTGCTGCCAAACACCATACTCCAACTCCAAGTGTGTGAGGGCATGGCCTTACAAACTGAACAGATGGTGTAGCTGGGATGGAATAAAAATGATACTGTTTTTGACAAGCAACAGCGGCGGTCTGTGTAGCTCATGATTGTTTTTCCAATTTGACTGGTGCGAATCAACACACATAATCACGAGCACCAGGATCAAGGATTTAAACCTCAAGGGGGTTCCAGCACTCATAATGCTCACAGCAGTCTCAAGACAGTGCAGTTGAGCTCACCTCAGCTTATCTCAGACCAGCTGAAAAGAAAGACAACAGAGGTAAGAGGGGACAAAGTATATTACAGGAATTGCAGCAGTTCCATGTTGCCTGCTGTAAGAGATTCAGTAGCTCTTGCACAGATTCTGAATCACTAACTTTGGTGATTGCAAACTTTAACGTGTTTTTAAATTGTTGACAGCAGAGGCAAACTACAAAATGTTGCAAAATTACCAAACAATGCTGTGTCTCCTATTAAAAACACTTATTGTTAAAACAGCTTAAAATGTAATAATCTCCCACTGCTTCAATAGTATTGGAGTTTGGGCTCTGGTGAGTTAATTTCATGACTGATAGTGTGCTGAAAAATGAAGCTGCTGTCGGCGAGACACTTTCCAGATAGATTTGCATGGTTGTGGTGGCTGTAGACACTCACTGTGGTATGTCTCTCCTGACCTCCAACATAAATGTTGATGCTAATTTGCATCTAGTACTCCATAAGTCTGTCACCACTGATTTTCAGTCCATTTTTTGGGGTTTAATTTGGCATTCCTGATCATTTTCTCCCCGTTTCCATTCCCTAAGAATGGCTTCTTGATGGCCACACTTCCACATGAGGTGTCAGTGAACAGCAGATGGATCAACTGAAGGGCCAGCTTCATCTCTCAGTTCTTGTGTCAGGCCTTTGCTGGATTGTTTTCCCATTTCTTTCTTATAGATACTGTTCATCTGCTTTAGGTAGTTTTTCTAGACTAGTTGCTTTGTCTTTTGTCCTCCACTTGTCCAATTTTCTCAGATATTTTAAGGACCAACACCATAATGAGATTTGCCAACTGACTAATACCTCTTTGGGAATCACCTTGTTGGGATAAAAGGCTATTGCCAAACTGTTATTTTTGGTATTTTCATATACCATAAATTCCGGACTATAAGCCGCTACTTTTTGCACAAGCTTTGAACCCTGCGGCTTATTGTCCGGTGCGGCTTTTCTAAGGCTTTTTCATGATTTTTGTGACATCGTAAGAGGATTTGTTCTGGTTTGTTCCGCCATTTTGCCTGGCGGAAAGGCATGTGATCAGACACGGAAAAGAGTGATATGTTGGTCACATGTCCGTCCGCCAACCAAAGTAGGCACTACTTTGTACGGCACGTACGAATTAGCACGAAAAAGAGACTAGATTAGCAAGCTGGCTCTCGCTGGCCCTGTACCAATATCTGCAGCAGGTCTCCAAGGTGAACAGCCTCTGGCATGTTAGAACAAGGCAGCTAAGGGAAGTCGGCAAGTCAGATCTATAACTTCGGGATTAGGATTGGCTCTAAGGGCTGGGTCGGTCG
>VURO01035587.1:0-12516 GCA_015108175.1 Pelvicachromis taeniatus
TCGATCTTATATTATTAGTTGTTGTTTATTTGCAAATGCCAGTTATTCTTAACAGGGATGCCAAACGTTGCTTATTAGAGAGTTTTGAGAAAAGTGTTTTAATAAAAAAATTTTATATATATATTTTTTATTGTCTTAAAACTATGAGTTTTTAAGTGTTAATATTTATTTAGGATTAGTAGGAACAACTTAAAGTCAAATGCAATTCATGAATAGCTCTAATTGAATTTCTGACACGAGTTTAATGTAGACATATGGTCTATTGTTTACATTTAAAATATAACTGCAACATTGTTTTTAAAAAAAAAAGACTTGAAAGGACTTGAAAGTCACAGTTTCGGACTTGGGACTGAGTTGAGGGTTGTCCGTCTTGACTTGGGACTTGACTCTGACTTGAGGATAAAGACTCGAGACTTACTTGAGACTTGCAAAACAGTGACTTGGTCCCACCTCTGGTCTGTAGTTGTAGCATTCTGGTCTGGATGGTCTGGATATTACATCAGAATAATTATTCAGACCATGGATTTGATTAGACTGACAAAAGCGCTTGGACGAGAAGCGAAACATTTTCACAACCAAGTCCACTTTCCTTCTTCTCAAGCTCTTAAGACTACTATGACCTGTATGACCGAGAACCTATGCAGACAAGGCAGATTAGAAAGTCTCCATAAACCTGCCTTGTTCAGGGGCCTTGCTCATTTGTTGCCACTGCTGTTCTTCTCTTTACATTAAAAGGGGTTTTTTCCTTTCCCACTGTTGCCAAGTGCATGCTCAGAGGGGGTAATCTGATTGTAGGGGTTTCTTTCTAATATTGTAGTCTTTACCTTACAGTATAATGCTCCTTGAAATGAAGCTACATAAATAAACCTTGAATTGAATCTTTGTTTCCTCAGTCTTCTCCTCTGTGGCTCGTATGGAGCCTGAACCTTCGCAAAAATAAAATTAACTTGGTCCCTTATTCCACTACTTTCAGTGTCATTGGTACATCGGCTCTTCTGCCTATCAGAAATAAACAGGGAACAAGATTTGCTCAAGTAGCTTAATCAGTATTCATATCACTGCTCAGATTTACTCAGATACCAAGTCCAAACTCGGATTTGGGTTATTAAATATAAGATCCCTCTCAAATGAGAAATCTCATCACTGAAAAAGAATTAGATTTAATGTTTCTTTGTTGAAGCCTGGCTTAAAGAGGACGGTGTGGCAGTTATAAATGAAATCTGTCCCCAGATTTGACTGTTTTTCAAGCTGCAAGACAAGATCAGAAAGGTGATTTGCAAATTAAACCAAGTGTCCTCATTATCGCAATTTATAGACCACCAAAGCAAGAGACTAATTTCCTTCCACAATTTTCAGAATTAATGGCGTTCATTAGACATCGCTATGACACAATCCTTTTGGATGGAGGTTTTAACATTCATATAAACGACCACAATGGCCCAAACGTCAACACCATTTTGACTTTGTGAAGCATGTTATCGAACCTACTCATAACCATGGCGAGACACTTGATCTGGTCATTAGCCAAGATCACCAGTGTTTAAGTCTCTGCTACTGCTGTATGTGACCATTATGCTGTGTTTTTTGATGCTGTTTTATCTGCAACCATAACCACATGATAGTTTAGAGTCAAGAAACAAGTTCTAAGATAGCACACTTCAGTTCAGTTGATGAGATGGTTAACAGACCAACCAGCAGCGGCTTGATTATTGCCATTCAAATAGAGGAGAAAAAATACACCGTTAAAGAAACTCTTTAAAGCCTGAGCCAGAAAATTAATTAATTTTATTTTTTATTTATTATTATTTATTGAACCCCCCCAGACAAATTTTTAAAACATAATTAAAAATGAATTTGCATATATGGGTTTTAATTTGTATCATATTTTCTACATATAGCCTTTGTTTTTGTCAATTTATTGCTTAAAATGTATTGAGCAATTTATTTATGTTTTTCAGGGGGTTCAAAACTCACAAAAACCTCTGTATCAGATATGATACACTACACACTGAGAGGTTAAATCGTCCCCGTGGCTGAAAAATACTGTCTGCAACCTCAAAAGGGTCTGCAGGAGGCTTCTCTGCTGAGAGGGGACAGAAAAAACACAACTATAAGTCTATCATCTAGCCTATAAAGATTCGGACGCTTTTTACAACAAAGGTACCAAGAAAGCAAGAATACCATCCAAAAACCTCACTGCTCACAAAGGAAGTAACCCCAGAGTAGTGCTCAGTACAACCAAACGATTTCTAAATCCATCTACAGATGAGGTTCATCAAGACCTCTGATAAATGTGAGGAATTTTTTCATCTTTTTCTTTTCAACTATAAAATTTCAGGTATTAGACACAAAAAAACTACCTCAAACTCACAGCATTCTCACACTTTACCTTGTGAGAAACCACCAATTTTAAGTCATTTTTCTGTTGCCATCAATGGGACAGTGCAAACCTTCCACCTCTCTTCTTTCTCAGTCCTTTTAATTTTCTCGTTAAGGTTGCCAAGTGCCATTTGATAAGGTGGCCACTTGGCAACCTTATCAAATGGCATAATATTTGTTACCATAGTTATGCAGATGACACACAGCTATATATTTCTGTAGAGGCAGTGATGCTTTGACTAAACTCTTTATTATTGTGTTTGACTGGCATTAAAAAGTTGGGGGTTTTTTTAGATTCGGATTTGAACTCATATTGAAGACAGCCCTCTTCTATCTCGTGAATATTGTCAAAGTAAAACCCGTCCTGACTCATTTTCAGTAGTCTTAATTGCTGCAGAGCTCTTTTTGCTGGATTTCCCAAAAAGATTATCAGTAGGTTGCTGCTTAACCTGAAGTCTGCCATGGTTATTAACTAAAATGAATATCATAGAGCACATCAGTCGAGGTTTAGCAGAGCTACTCTTGCTTCCAGTATCTTGCATGCATATAAAATCCTACACAGTGCCATACCCACTAAACTAAGTCACAATTAGTAATCTGGTAGATTCTTCTTCATGCTGGCCTTTTGCTTCTGTTGCTTCCAAGGTTGTTTCTTTGTATGTCTGTATGATTTATTTTCACTTAAGGATTATCTGAATGTCTGAATGTGTGGGTGTGTATGTATATCTGATGGGTTCTGGGTAAGTGACTTTGTTTCTTAATGTTTTTGTTTTTTTTATGCCTGCGAGGTCCTTTAAACCTCTCAATGTAACATTAGGTTACACAAATAAAATGGGATTGATCTCACTTATAAATACAGTCTCTGTTCCAACAACAGTCTGTAAGTGCCATTGTACACTTCCTGCCCCACACTACAAAGCATTCTGTCACCTGAAAAGCTGGATTTCTTTTTTCACTTCCCTAGCAGGCAGAACACATGATATACAGTGCTGTGATAAAGTACCCCCCCCCCATTTCTTTTGTTTTTTTAACAAAAAAAAACTAAACTAAACTAAAAACAAAGATAACAAACAGATAACAAAATTAAGTGTTTAAATAATAATTTCATTTAATAAGGGAAGAAATCTATTCAAACCTACCTGGCCCTGTGTGAAAAATGAAGTGAAGTAAGTTAAAAGATCTCAAAAAGCAACATGTCATGCCACAATCTAAAAAACCAGCTCAAAACTCATTGACATCCATCAGTCTAGGGAGGGTAACAAAGCCATTTCTAAGTCTTTGAGACTCTGGTGAATTACTGCTAGAGTGATTGTCCACAAATGAAGAAAACTTGGGGCACCTTCCCGAGCTGAACCTTTGTGGAAGGTTTGAGTCTCGTTACATCTGGTGTAAAACTAACAAAGCATCTCATTAAAGTAACTGACAGAATCATTAATTCTGCTCTACATCAGAAAAATCTGAAAGAGAATGTCCGTCCGTCAGTTCGTACCTTGAATTCTGGGTTTTTGACCTTAAACAGGCTGCCCATGCTGGAAAATCCTCCAATGTGGCTGAATTACAAACAATTCTGCAAAGTAGAGTGGGACAAAATTCCTCCACATGATGTGAAAAACTCATTGCCAGTTATCACAAATGCATGATTGCAGTTTGTGCTGCCAAGCGTGGCACAACCAGTTATCGGGTTTATGTGGCAAATACTTTCTCACGCAGGGCCAGGCAGGTCTGAATTATTTTTCCCCTTAATAAAAGTAATCATCATTTAACAACTGCATTTTTTGTGTTATCGTTTTAATTTTAAAATCATTTTTTCCTTTTTCACAGCACTGTATAACACAACTGCAGCATTGTGCTGTCTCTACTGATATGGATGTCCTGATTTCCATGGATGTCCAGTCAAGTTCAAGTTTCAACAGTCAGACAAGTCTCAATATAAATAACAGTCTTCAGGCTAAATGAGAAAGTTATTAGTACGCTGTTCTAGCTAAATGTTAAAATGTAAGTACATTTAACTTTAAAAAAAAACCCCACAATATAACTCAGATTAAACCAACTGAATCATGCTGACTGGGACAGATCAGTGAATAAATAATGCAGAGAAGATCCAGCAGCACTAACACTTCTGCTTGGAAGCTGAAAGCTAAAGGGAACTACAGCTTCGATAAGGTTGTCATGCTGGATAAAAAAGAGAAGAAAGAGGAAAATACCCCAAACCAGTATTTCTGTCTAAAAACAGTGGCTTCCCCATAATACCACAGACATATTTGTTGAACTACAAGAAGGTTCCAGATAGTATAAATGTCTCTACCCAGCAGTGTATAAGAAAATCTAAACAAATGAGATATTTCATCAGAGCAACGCACACTACACTCAACACTGAACACGTGTCGTTCACACATATAGCAAGTAGATCCAAGGGAACAAACATTCAGTCTGAATTTCAACTTTAACTTCTAGCAAAGGTAGGCCTGATTAAAATGCTTCTAAAAATAATCTCGCTACACTTGAGCGCTGCATGCATCTTTTTATTAAGCAATTACAGAGTTTAATTTGTTGGCCCTAAAGCAGCTGAAAGAGATCAAAGACCTCATTAATAAACATGAACAAATTGTAAAAAATGTTTGTTGGAACCGGAGTAGTCTGAATGTCTTTTGACATGAGCGACACTGCTCTGATTGATTTGGTGTGATTAAGCAGAGCTTAATCAGATTTGCATAGGCGATCACATCAGTCACATCAGCTGAATATTAGTCCGCCACACCTATCAGCTGACACAAATAAGCAGCGTGACTTCATCGTGCAGGATAACCCTGCAAGGCCCAGTGCTCTCTCCCCCCGTTATTTCTAATTAACCATGTGCACATGCTTTGGCTCTAAAGTAGTCTGATTTATGCAGTGCTCCAATTCCTGAAACACTTGTGAGGACAAAGGTGGGTCAGTTTGATCCAAAACTGCTTTCAGGATCAGGAGTTTGTTCCATACTCGATAGGAATTAAGATTCTATACTTATGTTCTGCAAAAAAGTACATCGTTTAGACAATGGGGGGATTGAACTTTAATAAATGAAGAGTGGTGAATCGAGTGCAGGGATAAAATATTTCACAGTTGAGGGAGAGATGCATATCAGTGGGTGAAAACCTTGCATTACATTAGCTTACTAGGCAACTTTAAGGATGTGAAGGCCATTAAAAACGATCTAAAAGTAAATGAGTCAAACAAAGAGGCAATATATAGAGACACATTACAATACAATTTAAAATGGGAAATAGAGCTTCAAACAGCATTAAGGCACTAAACAAGGATTAGAATTTGTTTAGCTCCAATAGTAATTTATAGAAATGCAGTGGTAAATAGCATTTTATCTGTCCATCCAACCATCCAAAATTCGTCTGTCCGTCTGTCCATCCGTCCGTCTGTCCATCCATTCAAGGTGATATTGAAGTGTATGTACAGGTCAGCCAAAAGCCCAGGTTTTGCTGATGATGGCATTCCATCTTGTAGAAATTCACAATGAAGATATTGGCAGTGCACATTACCATTGCAAAATACCCACAAGAATGCCTCTGACTTGCTAAGCATCTACTTTCCTTATTTTTCCAACTACTTCTATTGCAACGTGGGACTTGACTGCATTCTCTGACATCTGAGTTAAGTGGAATAAGTATAAACTAATGGTTTCTAACATTTTTCTACTCTTGGCTCTACAGGATACCAAAATACTAATGCTAAAATAGTAAAAATAAAAACAAAACTGTCTAATTGACCTAATTTGGTCAATAAAACAAAACTGTCACAGCAGAGGTGTGGAGTTGTCAGCGTGCATGTAAGAAGTGGACCCAAACGCAGGACTTTTCGAAGAGAAGACAGTGAGTTTATTTACAATGGAAAATAACAGAACAAAAGGCACTGGTGACGATCCTCGCACTGTGGCTCCTGTGGCGATTCTCCCTGAATCCCACACATTGCTAGTGTCTTGAGTAATGAATGATGAAATGATAAAAGTCCAAAAAACCCTAATTTGCAAACCGTGGCTTCACTCCCTATTCCTAGTGAAGACAAAAACACACTATGATGATGAGGCAATCTTCAAATAGCGAGAGTTTTCAAACTGCAAAAAGTAATCCACGGCCGTACTGACGAGTTTGACTCAATGATCCGGCTTTGACTGGAACTCAGTCAAATAGGACGCCCCTGATGCAGGTAATCGACTGCAGCCGGTGGCAGCTGATGAGCGGCAGGCGTGGCTGCCTCCAGCGGGGGAACATTTCCGGGTCCAAGGATCATCCGGCGGCCAAAACTTCCTGGAGCGCGAGCGTCAACATAAACGCACATAACAGGGAGATGGAGAAAAGGAGGGAGAACAACAAAACACCACACACAACAACAGAATATGCTTAACCACGGGCAGGGCGACCCGTGAGGATCAGCAGCCCGGGGTAAAGCCAAAAACCCCAAAACAAAAAACAAACAAAACTGCCCACCTACTGTTAAAATCTTTTGTTTGCAAGGGGCAACCATTAAAAACAAAGTTGAAGTTAAAGGGCTTATTTCAGTCAGTGGATAAATGGAAGAGCTGCACCAAGGCCCCTAACAAGATAAATAAGGATAATCTTGAACTGTGAACCATGCAAAGCAGCTCAAGTCCAAGAGCTGAAAATAGGCATAACAAGTCTCCTTTAATGCTGTTTCTCATGACTATTTATTGGTTGCTGCTCTGATCCTGTTCCTACGTCCCTCCAGCTAGACCAACTGAAGCATTTCAGCGTTTCAGCTGATGCCTAAATGTAGCCTGTCACCCAAAATTACATTTGATAGTTACAGTCCAGCTCTTTAAGTGATGCTGCAACTTACAGAGAAAGCCCCAAGCAAGTATCAAAAAGCAACTACTAGCAAGGAAGTATGGTATTCTAATAGGTGTCAAGATCTTTTCTGGCGCAATTACCGTGTTGTTATCGTCAACACCGTGTCAGACGACATGAGGTCCAAACAGAGTTAGTGTTGAGTCACGGTGAGGTCTAACAGATGTGACATCCAGTACCACAGACTGACTGCAGCACCTATTAGATTAACAAGGCAAATTCCACTTAGACAGAAGCTCAGCATCTCCCAGTGTGGGTTTGAAAAAATGCCAGAGGATGTTTCCTTGACAGGCCGGTCGCTTGCCTGAAAGGAGTTTTATTCTTCACTGCCACTTTGCTTAATTGATATATTCTGGGCACTTAGCGGGACATTTTTCAGGTTGACCTGTGGTTAAAAACAAGCTGAAATGCCCATTACTCAGTTTGAAAAAACGATTCAGGTCCGTTAAGCTCTTTTTGGTGTGCCAAAACTTAAGCACATATTTTAAATATTAATTTTCTCTGCACTGTTGTCACTTGTATTTCATTTAAAAAAAAATGTGGTGCTGGTATAAAGACAAAAAAGGGCCTTCTGTTGCGTTACAATGTTTGACAATAGGTAAAACAACTGAAATTTATAGTAATACAAATGTACTTGTTGCAATGTGCATTTGTAATGGTGAACTGGTCTGTCAGTTTATGCTGTACATTTCTTCTTCTGTGTTAATAGCTGTAGTATTAAATGCCTAAAAGCGGGTGACCACACAACCAGTGGTAAAGCCACAGACACTATCAAAGATGGGCGTAGCCACCATGACATCACCTTCAGCTTTTTGACTAAAGCTGAAGGTGTTTCCAGATTTGTGTATCCAAATGTATGACTCCACGTGTAAAAATATTAATAACTTGTTTGTTAACTTTGTATGGAAGAATAAGCACCATAGTTTGAAAAAAATCACTGCTTTGTGGACCTAAAGAAGGTGGCTTACATTTAAGGTGAAATGGCTAAAAGAATGCTTAAAATCTCCAGAATCATTATGACATTTCATTTAATAAAATAAAAGCACTGAGGAAGTATCCTTAGTTTAGCATTTGTCTTGGTGAGGAAATTCGCTGTCCTGTGATTTGCTCTATCACCAAACTGGAACCTAGCAGGGGTGTAATGTTTCCTTAGGATATCAGCCGTTTTTCAATTCCAAGGCAATTCCAGTTTCCACCACTGGTGGCAGCAATGGAGACGGTAAAACTGAGGAGGTGGAAGCGGTAAGGGCGGGAACACCTGGTGAAGCAAATCTGAAGGCTAGTCCGTGGCATTTCACAAGCCTCTCACTTCCGGCCTTCGGAGGTCCCGGCCCACGTAGATCGTGAAGGCCGGGTCCTCCGAAGGATGCAGACCCTGAATTGGGACACAGCAACAGTGACGTCCCCCACTGGTTTATGAAGTCTCGTTTTGAAGCCTCGAGATAAGCATTTTTTACCGTCATCATCTTGGTTGTAATGAGTCTGACTGTAAACTTACATCGTCAAGTTATTAGACAATGATTGTGGAGTTTCATAAAACAGATTAATTTCCATTTGCAAACATAGATTGGCCAAGATTTCCAACATATACATAATATTCTTTTTATTCAATATGACTTTTATTCAATAAGACTCAAAATAAGTGACTAAACTCATAAACTTATCATTTACAGCAATCAAATCAAAAGCTGCTTCGCCAGGTAGAAGGGTGGTTTAAGGTACTTACACTTTGGCTTTATTTTCTATCTACTTCGATATCTTATGCTTGGTTAGCAAGCTGGATACATAAACCAAATGGGTGCATATATGCAGGGACACAAATACTGGTTAATTAATGCTGTAACCGTAGAATTTCACTCACTGTAACTGATGCACAGCACAGACTATGTGCCACACAAAATGTCATAATATTAGTCAGACAATCCACTAAGAATAATCCTAAAAGCACCAGCAGCATATTTTCAGTGCTGTAGGTGCAGTTTAATGAGTCTAAGTACCGGATGAGGCCTAGCAAACACCACTTGCTCCAGGAGTCAAGTCTGCTTGGTCCATAGGCTAAAATTCACAGGGGGTCCCTCACACTAGCATCTATCACCATTATGTTATAAAATATTCAAACACCAATAATAAAAAAAAAAAAAAAGTTCACACTCAAAGCCAGTAGAGCTGTGCATCACACCCTACTCTGCTAACAAAACCCAGAAAATAATGTGATGCTATTGAAGTTACCTTTTTCGAGGGACTCTCCCCCCACATTTAATGCTAGAATAACAGTGTTTGGTAATTTTACATGATTTTTGTTATTTTGTGCTCTGTTCACCACCGTCAGATGAATTATGTGCACAGCTTGCAACAGGTGGAGTCAGGTGGGCTCCCCTTGGTGAGGTCAGGCCTCTCCTACTGTTACTGCAAACACATTGCCAACTCTCAGAGGCCCCAGGCAGTCGCCTGGTAGTAAGCAGCACATTTGGGCACACCTGTAAATCGGTGTGGCCACCCACCTAACTTAATGATGCAGCATGAAAGAGTTAGAAAAAAAATATATTATCCGCTAGTGCTGTGTGATACTGCAACTTTGCTATGATCCAAAACCAAGTAAATACAAGGCCAGCATTGTCTATATCGCAAGTATCGATGTGATACCAGTACCATGGTTGGTATCGATACTATTGATATTATTTAAATTATCCACAAAGGTAATTTCATGTTCTAAACATGCCTTTTGATGCTTTAAAGTTGGACATCTTAACATAGGAGAGTATAGGGATTGACCGCTTTCTGAAGCAGGTGGAGTAATCATAACTCATAGAAATGGATTTACGTCCCATAACATCCACTGTTTGCACAGCTGCTCTGTCAAATTTGAACAACACACTGAATTGTAATCATCTTCTGACCTTTATCAGTAATTATAAAAGAATGACTTTAGCAGCCATTCAAGTTTTAATCAAATGAGAGTTGCAAAAACTATTATGTTTGAGTCCTGATGAGTCTAAATGGCTGTCATGCCTGCATAAACAAATGATAAGAGCGAGTGTCCATAAAAAAAAAAAAAATCACATTTGTCCCACATGATTTGGTAGGCAGGGGGAAAAAAATTAACAAGACATAATTTTGAGCCTGGCCGCTCTTTTCAAACATTTTCTTGCTCCATCACTGTGAATAACAAATTCCAGTTTTTTTTCACTGTTTACTCTGAGAGAATACTTCCCTGTGTGAAACGAAACAAGAAGAGTTTTTCTTTTAGCGTGCTGTGTGTGGGTGTGGGTGTCAGAATTATAACTTATGTGTTTTATGTTTTTCTTGCTTTGTGTTGACTGAGAAGCTATAAATAAAATGTTCAAACGAGCATGCTGTGAAAATGTGCCGTGCTTTGCCAGCTCTCGCTGAGAAATAAAGCTTCCTTGTTAATACTACTACACTGTCTGTAAGTTGAAGCATCATACATGTTGTTACAGTAACTCCTGAGCTGGAGTTGTGTGGCTTAAACCTTGCGTAGGAGTAAGATGGAGAACTCAGCTGCACTTTAACTGTGTGACATTGCTGCAGTGACCGGGATCCCATTATGAGTCCCTCCTGATACGTGGAGTGAACCTGTGGGGTTTTAGTTTAATTTACTTAAGTTGATGAAACACACTGAAACGAGTCAAAAGATAAAACGAGAACAAAAGCGAGAACAAAAATAAATAAATAAATTAAAAAAGGAAGAGAAAATTTGAGCAGACGAGATAAAGACCTAAAACGTGCTTAATAAATATTCACTCTTAATGATTTTTAAAATTCCTGCGGGAGCCTCGGCTCGGGTTCATCGGCGCTCTCAGTTACAGCGCTGCCCCAAACTGAAACTAAAACAAATTTTTTTTTTTGCAAATCTCATCTGACCTCGGTGTTCGCTACTCAACAAAAAGTATTAGAATTTCTTTGACAGCAGGAGATCAGAGCGGGTGAGAGGAAGGATAGAAAAATGAAATGTGAAAAGGAGAGCGCCATGAGAGAGAAACACACGGGATGAAAGAATCGCAACAAAACAAGTGCACCAGCGGGGTGCCAAGGTCACCTGAATTTGAGAGTGGCTGACTTTCTTTTTTTTTTTTTTGGAGATAGCACTGGAGTGGCTTGTGTGCAGGACAGAAACAGAAGCAAGACAAAACACACATGCAAGATTTTTATTTTTATGGCTAGTAAGTGTTTTCAAAAGAAATCATACATTTGTGTAAACACGCGCCGCTTTTAAGTCAGAATTCTTACATTATTTAAAACGTAGCTATTTTCATCAACCACCCCCTCCTTTTCTCTCCTCTTCACAACTTTTCCCCTCCTTTATTTTTTTTTCTTTATTTAATTTAATTTAATTTTTATAACTCCAAGAAATCCAATCATTTCTATGAGTGTCAAACCTCAAGCTTGATCTCTCAAACAAAGGCGGGCGAATTTGATTTGAGTGAATTCAGGAGCTTTGCGCCGATGAATAAAACATTTCTTCTCCTTGATGTTACCCGGACTTATCAAGTCACAGATTCCCCCTTTGAGCTCGGCGGTGACACAGTATAGGAACCCCTGTGCAGGATGAAACAGAAAAGATGAAGTTTCTTACTGTATATCTTCAGCTCTGGGTACGAGGAGAGATAACCGCACAATGTGAAGATATACCGGTAGGGGCAACAGATGAAGGAGGGTGCCTTTAGATCAGTTTTTTTTTTGATGAATGATGCATTGCATGAAAAAAGAAAAACAGAAAGAAAGAAAGCCAATCTTAGGTTTCATCTGCCATGTATAACTTTCAATTGTGCAAAAATTGGATGTGTGTAGATTGAGGTGACTGTGTGTGAGTCCCCCCCCTCCCTTCTTATAGCCACAGTTCCACAAGCTTTGTGATTAGTGACCGTATGCGTGACATTCGTATTTAAGTTTGCTGGAGGCCGCTTTGGAGACGTATTAGTAACCGAAATGAGATTTACTTTTTAAAGTAATCAATCAGAAATGTAGTTAACAGCTTTGGATTCAGGAATTCAAAGTACGCCCACACGCGATTATTCAAACTGATTTTTTTTTTTATCCTCACTGTAGCACATTTGTCAGCAATGCGGTACTGTAGGTGGTCAAATTGCTGCTAAGTCGTTTTAACAACTGATGGAAACTGTAGAGAAATAATATTCTCACTGGATCGCACCCATTTCACACCAATCCTTCCAAAAGTCTTGAAAACTGAAAGGAAGATGCTTTTATTTTTAAACTTTTCAGGCTACAGTTTGGGGGGGGGGGGGGGGGGGGCAGGGGAAGA
>VURO01035588.1:0-12335 GCA_015108175.1 Pelvicachromis taeniatus
TGTTTTTTTTTTTGTCCATTGTTTTTTGGTTTTTCTCCCCTTAATATTTACGTTAAACTATTAAAATTAATTTTAAATGTATTTTTAGTAATATTTTTTGGAAAGCATGGGCATTTTTGTCCATAGATTTGTTTTTTTAATGGTTTATATTAATGTTCAGATCAAAGAACAGTAATAAAATTATGTTCCAGTATTCCTGTGTTCTGTCCTATGTGTATTTATGGTAATGATGAGCTATTTAAAAATGACATCATTGTCCCTTTAAAGACCCAATATTGCTCTTTTTGGACCTCATAAAACACATAGTTGTCAAAATGGGCAATGTCTCCAGAAAACATCAGCGAGTCTGGTTGGTGTGTATCAGTGTATCTAGACTTCTGTAGGGAGTGTATGAGGTCTAAAGTGACCCAAATTTTTTTCAGATTTTTTCAAACACTTTAACCTCACTCCCTTGGCTCTAGGTCCTCTGGAAAGGGTAGTCCATGTAAACCACCACCGAACGGGTTTGGAAAAAATGGCACTCCATACCACTTATGCCCGTATGTGTGTGTGTGTGTGTGTGTGTGTGTGTGTGTGTGTGTGTGTCGTATGGGCATTAAAGCAAGCACTGATGAGCAGAAATGTAACATGATTTCTCTAAGGCTTATTTTTTTACCGTTTTGGAAAAGAAAAAAAACGATTTAATGATAAATAAATCTAAATATTGAATAGGTTTGGTTTTTAAAAAGGATTGTGAGCGACTTGCTTACAGGTTTAATCCACTGGACCTTTAATCGGCAAAAACAGTACCGCTGGTAAATACATGAACACCATTTCTATGCTGAGTGAAACTGAAGTGGTCTGAATCTTCATGGCAGCCCAAAGAGTCGGTCCCCCTTTGTAATGCAGCTCTGACTGTTAGCTTTCCTCTGTTGTCTTTAACACAGGGGGATCCCTAACTGGCACACAATATGTAACACAACATGTGCACAATCTAAAAAAACAACCTAGAAGTGGAAAGTGGGGTCTGTTAGTGTAGGCAGAAACATTTTATGAATTCAATTTGAATTACAGGTGCGATTATAAACAACAGTTAAGGCAGAAGACTGACTACAACATCTGGATCATGGTGAAAAAAAGTCAGTGCACTCAAGTTCACTTCCAGCAGTTGTGTTTCCTGCTTGATTCAACAGTGGCAGATTGCTGGAAGCTTGCTGACAAATGAGCAGTAATCAGACTAACACAAATAAAACTGTAGGAAATGTGTGTCAGTGTGTGGATGTGGCTTGTAAGCGTAAAGCTCTTTGATGAATAAGACTAGAAAAAGTCTATGCAAATTCCAAGCCAAATGAAACCAGACGCACATTCAGGCAAGTTTATATATTATATTTATAAACACCTCTTGCTATATTATTTTTTTAAGGTTTTCATTTTAATTTTTTGAACCTCCTTTGTCATTAAATAGACCTTAAGAAAATTAGAAAGTTTTGTTTATTTTATAGTTGCTAGAAGCTATAAAGAGCTTCTGCGCTTCGATGTCTTTTTCTCAGACGGATGATGTTTTGAATGATGAACAGGGGTATATTTGTAAGTCCAGTTTTAAAGTTTTATTACCAAAACATAATTTTATTATCACCCTCTGTTAATGAGAATTTTACTTAACTGAACTGAACATAGCATAAGAGCATGATGTGCAAACTTAAAATAGAAATATACTATTTAGCTTTTACAAACTTCCACCAAACAGACATCACAGAAAAAAGAGGTTAAAACAGAATACACTGAGTTATAAAACAGGGCTTTATGCAAGTTACATGGGAGGTATTTTTTTAAAAGTACTATGGTCTTCTTGGATAGATCGGTCACACTGTAGCAAGTTGTTTAACCCCTTATTGGTCGTGTCATAGCCTTGTTTCCAAATAAAGTTTAGTCACTTTGTAATACATCAGTAACAACTGAATCCAATAACTAAAAAAAAAAACCCAAAAACATATGGACACAAAAGAAAAGTCAATGTGGATCTCATCATATGGAAATAAATATGGAATCAATACTATTGGTCTGTGTTGGCCGAAATTTATTTTGGTAGCGAAAACTGCATTTATTAATCTAATGAGGACCTATTATACACAGTTCTCTCTGTTCTTCTATCAGGACATAATAAAAATAATCTACTTCTTACCCGGTCTGAAATGAGGTAAATACAACCTCAGAGGAACAGCACAACCCTATCATATTGGGCTGGCTGTAGTTTGGGAAGCAGAGCAAGTCCTTGGCTGCTCCAGTGTGCATGCCAAAGTACACATAATGCACAGCACCATGTTTGCAGTCACAGCATATTAGCACAAACATCTCAAACCAGCAGGGGCATCAAGACCAGCGGTCGAGGGCTGACCGCTGGTCAACTTGAAGTCATTGAGTTGAGCATGAACTCATCTGTATACCGAAGTATTCTGGAGTCAAATGTTAGGCCACCTGGCCGACAGCTGAAGCTTGGCCCGGGCAGGCTCGTGTCATGGGCCAATAATCCCAAAAACCACCAAATCCAAACCGGATGGCTGAAAAGAAATGAATCAAGGTGCTGCAAAGGCCCGGTTAAAGTCCAGACATCAACCTGCCTGAAACGCTGTGTTGACACAGAAAACGACCACTTCTAAGTTATTGCTACTATAAGTGTTTCCAACAAGCTGTTATAACAAGAGATGTACTACATTTTGATTTAGTTTTTGTTAATTTAATTCAGTTTTATTTGTATAACACCAAAATGCCTCAAAGTGCTTTAAACTGTAAAGACCCTTCAATAATACAGAGAAAACCCTAATAATTGGACAACACTTGGAGCAAACACATGGCGAAAGACAGACCTGGTAAGACTCGATCATTTTTATTTTAAGTGAAAGCAGGTGTACTACTACTTTTTACCATGATTGTAGCTTAGTACAAAACTGAGGGGTTGTGATATATAAACCGGTTCCTGGATCTAAGAATCCAGGAATAAAAATGTGGAGCTGGAAATGAAGATAATTAGATCCCGTTTGACCTTATGATGCTGAGCATGCATCAATTTTTCAACTTTTCATGTTCAAAAATCAAGCGAAACAGTGTTAACGAAATGTAGAGGGAAACTTTTCAGTGTTATTTATGTTTTTTTTTTTAACTCCGGTTAAAATCACTCTGCTTTGATAGCCAAAAAAGAGCTACTGTTTCCCACACGCCTCGCTCTGCCCAAGTAAGTCCAAACGTGACTCGTTTTCAGTCACCCGCCACTGTAAATAGCTTTGGCTGTTCATTATGAGCATTTAATATTTTAATTTATTTAAGATCTGTAAATTTCATTCCCTGCTGTCCATACCACTTCAGGAAACATGCATTAAATAGTAGCTGTTAGAGATGTGTGTTTCTTCCTGAGTGCAATTATGGTCTTGTCTTTTCTGTCATGAGCTGACATTTGCCTCTGGCCATGACAGCTGAGTATCTTGGCGTGTCCCCCCACAAACATAAATCTCTTCATTTTGGGACTTTGGAAAGCTCTTAAATCCTAACATGGCTCCATAATTAGTGTTTTTAATTAGGGCGGTTCAAAGAAAAGGTGAGCCAGTCTAAAATTAAAAGTACCTGGTACGTCAAGTCAGAACCACATTCTCAAACTTGGGCTGAAAACAGTGTTTATTTTAGAATAAAGGCAATTTCCCACTGACGACTTTAAAAAAATTTAAAACAGCATTAATAGCAGACTTCATAGAATTCAGAGGCTGTAGTAAGAATAAGAATCCTTGACTACAGTAAGGAGGATTTTTTCTTTTTTCTTTTTTTTACATTGAAAGGTTTTATTAAAGGAGTTCAGTTTTCTGTTTCAACCTCTCGTGTTGCAGTTTTTTTATGACTCGTGTTACACTGCAAACCTTTCCTCAAAGTAATAGGGGGTTAGACAAAAGCAGTGAAGGGTGAAAGTTTTTCTTTGGTGAATGGAAAGCCAAACATTTCAGCGCTGAGCTTGAGGAAATGTGCTCAATACTGAACATACAACGCCGTCGCCATCATCACTCCTACATATTCCAAAATTCCCAAACGCACATGTACATATAGAGAATTCTCTATATGTACCATATAGGTGCCACCCACCTTCGTCCCCATCATTGGCGCTGACTGTGAGAATGGCAAAGCCCACATCAGCATCCTCATCCACATCGACTTCATAGGACGCCTGCGCAAACTCCGGCTTGTTATCGTTGACGTCGCTAATAAAAATGCGCACATATGCTGTGTCTGTAAAAAAAAAAAGTAAGACAGAGACGTGATTACTAGGATGTTACTAGGATGGGATCATTTGCAGTGATGCAGATAATAAGGTAGACTCTTCTTCATGCATTCACAAAATCATTTTTTTATCCATTGTTGTCTTTCTCAGTGCTTTCATATCTGCCATCTGTCTCCACATTTTCTCTCTGTGTTACTGGTAAATCCAGCTGGTTCTGCTTCTTTACAGCATCCAACCACAGGCTGAAGCAGAGTATAAAGCACCCTCGGGGGATCAGTGTAACGCTCAGCAGTTGAGCAACCCAACACACCATATTTCCTTTGATATCTGTATCAAAACGAGCATAATTTGCAATACAGCTTCAAGATGAGATAAAATATTTAAACCAGGGTGGAAGAGTTGGTATACAGTTCGTGGCACAAATAGCAGGCTAATGCAGCCCTTGGAGCTATAACAAAGCAAGTCACAGATGCCAGAGCTTTTCAAGTGTTCACAGTCTGTCGGAGAGAAAAAAGGTAAGAAGAGGTGAAAGATGAATACAGGAAGTGGGAAAGCAGATGTAGCAGTCATCCGCTCATCCTCCCTCTCATCTGTTAATGATGCCCACTCATCCATGTTTTCACACTTTAGTGCCATGCATGTGTTAAAACTATGAACCCAAATCCACCCCATCATGAGTTGCGAGTAGCAGCTTTCTGCCTGTGAAAACAGTGTTAATCAGAATGATCTTTTCTGACTAATTGACTGCCTGTTGTCTGTAGTTTGCAGCATCTCTTGGTGTTTGGCGAGCGTTAGTATCTGTAATGCGAAAAATAGAAAATGTCAACATAACTTCCGCTCTTTATCATTTCAATTTCCAATGATATTTTGAATTTGTATGAGCTGCTTTGTTTGTATTAAAATGAGAATCAAATAATCATAAAATAAATAAATTATATATTTTTTTATTTATAAAAATAATTTATGAATCTAACACAAACGTAGCAAATAACGACAACAGCGTGAAAACAACGTGCCACGTGTGTCATCTGACACGAAGCAATTTATGTGTGCTTGCATGATGTTGATACCCAAGTTGCTGACCTTGCATACCCGAGATGCTAAAAGTCTTCACTGGAATAAAAGTGATGAAACTCTTTTATTAAAACATATCATAGCATCCCGCCCTTTAGCCAATGACAGCTGGGTAGATTCAAGACCAGCCGAGACCCTGAATGGGACAAGCGAAAGAAGATGGATGGATGGACGGATGATGTACTACTACACCAATGCCACAATTTAGAGGGGGAAGCAATATAAGCTTCTTTTTATATCTTATATAAAGCTTATTCGGAACATCCACCAATCTAATCATTCAACGCTGCTTTTTGCTGTAAGCCATGGATTGTACTTGTGACTATGGCTGAATTTCTCTCAGGACCAGAGGGAGCACTGCAATTCCTTCCCAAGTATAGTGTATACATGCAGAGACATGTTACACTGTGTCCACATTAAGCCTTAATTAATTAATTAATTAATTACTTGATTAATTCATTTAAACTCGTTTTTTATTTATTTATTTATTTTTACCTATGCTCTACCTAAGTGCTTTCTATTTAACCTGCACACTCTGATTGCTGCATCAGAGAGCAAACTACAGTTCAGTATCTTACCCAGCGATACTTTAGCATGCAGACTAGAACAGCCAGGGATCGAGCTACTAAAGGACAGGATAAGCAATGTGTGGACCTGAAACTCAAAGCTAACTGTTCCCTAAAGCATACCCTGCTTTTAATCTACATGAGATCTAAAATTATGACATGAATGTCATACTATCTTCAATTGTGCTAAAACTCATAATAAGGGCAATAAAATCATCAGTAAAAAGTCATAGATCAAGTTAGCTTGATGCACTTCCACACTTCGTTTTTCAGATCCTGACTATGAGATTCTTTTCTCATAATTTTGAGGGGAGTAAGGCAGCTTTCAGGGTTCCCCCAAAATATGATTGTACATGAGCCTGCACTATTCATTTATTCAGAAACAAATACTTCAGATTTTCTAAAGTCTACATTCTCTGCGACCTTTTATTCGTTAAATAATGTCCACATTATATATACATATATATATATACATAACAAATGGTCAAATGTTATCCATAAAGATTCATTTATATCGTCTTTGTTTCGGAGAAATCTATCATTTTGGTATAGATCAATAACAATCAGCCTTGCTGACAGTGACACCTCCAGAATTTTGGTGGATGGCAAGAGACCCCTGCCCTTGGTGGCGCCCCTGCTTGCTGGGGACAGTTGTAAACCATTATGGTAGGGAAATGAAAATGCTGTGAGTCAGAGTGAAAGTGGTGGCCAATTTAACAGTTTATAGTAAAATTCTGGTTTCAGTAATAAGTTTTCTCACCTGTCATTTTTGCTCCGATCCACTGTTAGAAGTTCAGGTGGCAGAAATGTTAAGTTTGGTTATTGGCTGTTTCTTATCAGCATTGATGCTGGAAATCATAGTTTGTTGCTGTTGAATAATGAATGAATGCAGCGTCATACCAACCACCATTTCATAACTGGCTTGGATTGAACTTGGAAGAGTTAATTGGAGCCATAGAAGCGCTCCCACTGTCAGTCATGTGTTTTTTTTTTCACAAGAAAATCATGTGGAACCAGAGCTCCTCCCACTTTGCATCTCTATTACATTAACGTGTGGGTGTTTGCATCAGTGATAAGTATCTGTTAATTTGCCTGTCATCCATCCTTCTTCATTTATTATTAATATGACAGAAAAAAATAAATAACTCTCGCAGCTTTCCTGCAGTCTCTCCCCTTCTTAATATTTAACTTCTGTTTACGTTGCCACAAATGTCAGTGAGTCAGACCAAGAGAGAGGGGTCTGTTAATAATCTATGATCGTATTTATTAAAAATACATCCTGGTGTGTTTTTGCTGTTTTTCCACACCTCTCTCCATCCACCCATCTGTCTCAACATCTGTTCATTTCTTCACGTCTATATTCAACCAGCGCATGTATGCATTTCATCTGGCAGCAAATGAGAGAGAAATAGAGAAATGGAGGGAGACAGGGTGCAAGAGAGAAGGATGGAAAGAGAAAGATGGCCTTTGGTCCCTTCATAGAGAGAGATGAGCAGATGTGGGAAAGCGACAGAAAGGAAAACAGAGATTACTGCTGCCTTCAATGAAGATTTGGAGCTTGAGAATGAAGCGTACAGAGCAGCTGTCTGCAGCCGTCTCCTCCGTTGTGCTCGCTCTTTTTTGCAGTCACTATACGAGGTGCCACCATCGCTACATAAAGTGGATTACGACTCATATCCATTACATCGATATGTTTGCATTTCTACAGTCTGAGCTCACACAGCTTATATAAAAGTCATTAGCATAAATACTTTTCCTGCTATAATGTGGTTTACTACTGCACTGAATGAACTACTATTCATTCATTGCGACAAACATTTTTTGCAGTATTACAGTCAGTGCTAATAGTACAGGTGGGACTAACCAGACACCGACGATGTGATATTGTCACTTCAGTACAGAATTATTGTGATTTTTAACATTTTGTGATATGCCATATGAATATGAGTATTGCAATAACATATTTTTGTGATTTATCACCTTTTTTCAACTGCAAATTTTGTCCTCAAAGTTAAACTTCATTAATATCTGTTTTATCCAATAAGATAAAGTTATTCTTTTTCTCCAAAATAAAATTGTGATGCATACTAACACTTTCACTAAAACCTGCAAAATATTACCATAAGATGGGGTTGAAAATCCCAATTCTGTTGCTTTCTATATAGATGGAAATTCAACTATTACATTTTTCCTCAGTAACCTTCCTGTTTTAGGGGTATATAATTCAATTCAATTCAATTTTAATTATATAGGGCCAACTCACAACAACAGTCGCCTCAAGGCTATAACCAGAATAACACCAGTTGGCAGCCAATGGAGCCACGTTGACAGTTCCTGTTCTGAATTCTGTCACTGTCACCATCTTGGTGCTTTGAAACCAGATATAAAGACCAAGGGATGGCTCTTAATGAGAAACTGAGAGACAGACCTAAATGATAGTGACTTGTAAATTATAAGAATATCCAGCTGTATGTCCTTCTAGACTCTAAAGGGGGCCATAATGTACAATAGGAACATCTGAGACTATAAAAGTTTTCAAGACATCTGAGACCATTTAAGACTAATAGTGTATATGTGGAAGTATTTTTAAAGCTGAGTGCCAACCCCATGGGCCTTGGCTGTGGTAAAATAAACAATAATCCACCAAAATCAGAGAAAAAACCATGGAGCTCAACAAGTCTGATTCTTGTTGGGAGAAATTTCCCAACAATTAAAGGTACCACGTTTATCTTATAGTACTGAATAGCAGTAACAAGAAATACTGTTCAGCAAGGAAAAGGCAATTGTTCTATAATTACCATGAAGAAAACCAGACTGCAGTTTGTAAAGGTACCAAATACTAACAAAGTATATTTACATTTTTGATATACTGGGAACTCGTTGTCACTTCTATTCATGTGATGTTTCACACTTATAAAGTACTGATGCTAACTGGCCAAAAAAAGGCAATGTTTACTAGAATTAAATGTTAGAAAATGAGGGAAATTCAGATGTTTCTGGCCAAGATGTAAACTTTTGACTAAGTGGTCAAAACCTTCAGACATTATTTAAATATTCAGTAAGTATTCACATGATTATCTCCCTTGTGCATATAATAGTTACACTGCTGAAGGAGTTAAACTTAGCTCCTACCCGGCAGCTTTATATAACTGTTGTTATTAAGGGTCAGGCCCAATACTGAAGAAACTTAGCAAAAACATTGCAGGAATCACAACGAAAATATCGATCCAGTTACATGGTGTGTTGTGTAGTGTCGGTCTTATTTACCAGAGTTGGGCTGCCCATGCTTGCCGGGCCGTGCTGACTCCCATCCATCTATAGACTGAACCTCCAACAGGTAGGAGCTTTTGGTCTCACGGTCAAATACGGCCTGAGTGTAGATGAACCCCAGCTCTGGGTCGATACGGAAATACTGATGGTCCCCACTGCGATCCTCCAGCAGGGAGTAAGAGATCTGGGAGGTGGGGGGTGGGGGCAGACACAATTATACAGAAGGCCAAATGCTAATTAGTGCAAATTTACACAGCAAGGAAGAAGACCTCTTGAATAATGAAAAACAGAATGAAAATAATACAGAGCAGACATTCAAAAACATGCATTTCAACCAACTTTGCAACATTACTCTTTACAATGATTTCTGTTTTTCTGTGTAAACGTGTGACGTTGTTTTCACCTTGCCATTGGGGCCCAAATCTAGGTCATTAGCTGAAACCTGGAAAACCAAAGCTCCCGACTGTGCTCCTTCAGTGACCGAGGCCTCATAGATGGATGAAGTAAAAAAAGGGACGTTGTCATTTACATCTGGAGACGGAAGAAATACAGATAATGCAGAGTTAAATAAAAATGCTTCTCCATTTGAGATCTACTGGATTTAACAAAAATGTCATAGATGAGCGATGGGCTTTCTGAAGACAACAAACTAGTTTCACTTTTCACACTGTTTAGCACTGCTGCTACAAAGCAACAAAGACATTAAAACCCTGCTCAGGACATTTCCTTTCAGTGTGGAATTTGCATGTTATGCCCACGTCCCCTCACACTACACCCTCCAAAACATGCGCACATATGTATATAAACATATATATAAACACACACACATATATACACACATATAAGCTCCTTGAGTGCAAAAAAAGGAAATGTAGAGCTGGAAATGAGCACAACAGACCCCTGAGATCCTCACCTGTTTACAATAGCTTAACTCACTTTTTTTTCTTAATCAAAAAAACAAACAAACAATAGTAATTTTATTCTATTCCATTTATATAACTGATTCAGAGAAAACAAAGGATATATCTACAAGACGTTCACCTAGACAAGCAAATAAAACTTATCAGCCATGTGTATGAAAAACAAACCTCACAAAATTATCTACAAATTCTTTGATTAAATTTCAGATTTGATGATGATTTGGTTTTAGTTTAGCTCACTCGTCTTCAGCGATACAACTTAAGCTACAATCAATAGCCTTTGATCAAGAAACTGTCCAACTGACATTTTTTGTCAGTAATTGCTGCCTTTTAGAATGAAAATCTTTTATAGCTACAGTATGAGTTAATTGTTTTAAATTTCTGCAGGTTTTCTTTGTATTCCTCACGTCCATTAGTTCTCAGCTGCTCTCACTGATTCACTGGCAAAAATTCTTTTTGTTCCCTACTTTCCACATGTTAGCGTTTGATTGCATTGTGACAGCAGAGTTTCTGGGCAGCACCAAATGCACAGAGCATATTCTTCCTCTCCTGGTTGTTTCACATTTATTTGTACAATTCAGATCTTTTAACCCCACACTATCTAACTGAGAAGTCCAGAAATACTCTACAAATCATGACAATTTGTACATTCAATTTGTGTTAGAACCACTTTAGCTCTGGTACAAAAGTATCTCAGTGTCAGGTCACCTGGAGCCACATTCAACAAACTTTCAAACAATCTGTTTGTAATTAGATCTTCATTTTATTTTGCTCTGCAATTAGCTTGATTTTTTTCCCACAATTTGGATTGCTATTAACAGGCTGCTGCAAAGCACTACTGCTATATAGAAAGGTCGCTTTGTATTTAAACATCTGTAAAAATAAATAAATGAATAAAATAATCCACACTTTAACCATTGCAACAAATCTAAAATAAGTGAATTCCATCAGAGTATCACAAACCGGTGTTCGGTGCTGTTTGGTGTGTTACCTGAAGCATCTCACCAAAGTGGCTCTTTTCCACTTTATAATGCAAACATAATGTTAAGTCCAGTCAACTGAAAAAAACAACAACCTCCAGTCAGATGAGGATTTGGTATGACTACCCTTTGCCTTTAACCTGGTTTGCCAGGTGTTTTCTTACAAAAGACCATCTGGAAAATTGTCCCCAAAAACGGAAAAGGGCAATCAATATCTGACAGGTGACTAGATGAACCAGCTGTCTATTACTGTCCACCACAGACTAACTTCAACTTACAGGATCAGTGAAACACAAAACACAGAAAGCACTGAAAAGGAAAAACAAGCTGCAGTCTGAGGGGCTTTGAAAGTAAGCAAATTACGAATCAAGTATGCCAATTTACCCAAACCATCTGTGGTTTGTCTGTAAGCTCACAGCTTTAAGACAGGCAAGTCTCTCATGATTATGATATCATATATCTTCTAAAAACCAAAAAACAACTGGTTTGCAAAGTAACCAACTCTCATCATCGTAATTAGCACAATGGGACATAACTGTTAGTCCGTTGCAGCGTAATCATGCTAGTCTAAACATTTACTGTAACACCAACAAATTACCTCTTCGATGTTGCAACTATTTTTCCCCAGCTGGGGACAAAATGAGGATCAAAGCGTGTGTTAGAGCGCTCAATAATGGACAAAAGAATCGATCTTTTTTTCACATCACTTACCTTGAACCATAAAAAAAAGAAAAAAAGATAGAGTTATAAGCCAAAAGTTAAAACACACCAAGAACCAGTGAGAAGGAGCATGAGAGCCGACGTTTTCCTGAACAGCGAGTCAGATTTTAACACAGCTGATTTAAGACCAGAAGCATTACAGAAATGATTTGAACAGAGCCACACATTAAATCTAATGCTGCTTCTTATACGCTTTTTCTTTCTCCTTTCTTCTCAGCAAATGTCTTAATCTATGAATTAAAAATGGGGCCTTAAATCCATTACAGACCTCCCTCACTTCCTCAGACTCACTGCCTCTGGAGAAGTCAAAGAGCTTTCTTATTAAGACAGATAAGGGGAAGGAGGGGTGAGCGAAAAGAGAAGAGGAAAGTCGGGAAAAAGAAAGAGAGGGTCTGCAAGAATTAATTATTTCTTACTGGATTAAGACCAGTTTGGTGAAATAGAATATGTGTACGTGTGCGTATGTGTGTGTGTTCATGCACACATGTTACAAGGGAATTATATGCATGGGGCTCTGGAATTCATAACTCCTGTCTGGTCAGCAGGGCACTACTATTAAATGCAACAG
>VURO01035594.1:6113-21228 GCA_015108175.1 Pelvicachromis taeniatus
GGAGTGGAGTGGTTTTTTTTTTTTTTGGGGGGGGGGGGGGGGGGGGGGTGCAGTGGTTAGCACAGTTGCTTCAGGGTAGAAGGTTTTTAGGACTGAACATGCTGGCCAGCTCATGGCTTTAAGTGGTGAGTTTGCTTGTTCCTTCAGTGCTTGCGTGAATATTTTCCTTTTGCCCCATTGCAACTGGGAAAAGCTCATTAGGCTAATGTGGGCTGACATACTCCAGTATCTTATCTAGCTAATAATTATATAGCCTGTGTGCTGAAAACTACAGAGGTGTGATTTCAACTGCAGGAAACAAAGCTAATAACCAAATCACTATACACGAAGACATCCCAGGACAAGATTTAATGCTTTATGTTATGACAGGTGGTTTTATGTCTCCAGTAAATGTTTGTGCACAAAACACCTGAACCTCCCGAATATTCGGAATAAATCTGGTCCCATGTGCATGCGTGCGCAGTTAGTACCAGTCTCTCAAAGTCAATGCACCCCTGAGCAAGCTGTTAACTCACAGTACCTCCAACAGAGCTGCTCCAAAACTGAGCAGCTCAGATATGAACAGGTGCACGTAAAGCTGGATGTTAAAAAGCCATGGTGTGTGTTTTGTCTCTTAAATAACTGAGATAAAAACGCATTGTCAGAATAAATGTGCACTCACTGTACTGTGGTGGCGATATGCAGCCGTCGGAGGCCTGGTGTGGGGAACTGGCGAGAATTGATGTAGGAGACCTTGGTCATGGCTGTGTTGATGCTGTCCACATCTTCTCCTTCCACCACCAGCACAGACTGGGCCGGGTTAAAATGAAACTGGGAAAAACAAACAAACGACTTGTTCTCATTCAAATTTCAATTCAAATTGTGTGTGTTAATATTGTAATTCGATAATATGATGAGTGCAGGTTTAGAGCAGTTTATCAAAAAGCATGTAGATGTGGACGTGTTAAATTCAACTCCAGTATATCTCAGAGATAAGAAATGAAAGAGATTTAACTTAAAAGTGGCACATAAATAAGTTACAGTGCGTTCCTTCTTCCTTCTAGACCAATGCAAATGCAGTTGGCTGTTTCCATTTTTTTCACGCACCTTTATGTCCTTAGCGAGGCTTTCAAGGGAGTTAATATCAAGGCCTTCTTTGCAAGCCTGCAAACAGGAGATAACCTTCTGGGTTTCAATGCGACCCGGTCGGATTGTCAGACCTGACAGGCTACCACGGAAATACTGAGTGAACCTTGGGGTTGCTACCTCACCACCTAGTGGGGAAGACATGATATATGAAAGGAGAAAGAAAAGGAAAGAAGAGGAGATTACACAAGTAACAAAAGGGAGAGAAAGCTAAGTGAAAAAGGGGGAAAGAATTGAGAATGTGTGCGCTTTTCTAAGGGAAACATACAGAAACCATGGAGAGGTGTTTCCCTCAAACTTTTAGATTAAAAGAGAAACATGAAAAAAAAATGACATCTGCTCCAACATGAAAAAAGTAATGCGATTACTTTGAAAATAACATTGCTCTTTCATTACGTGTTTAAATAGGTTTAGGTACAAATTTTAGATTGGGGATGTGAAATTAGCACATACATTAAGTGCTGTACACTCTAGATAAGCCAGAGAAGCAGACATCATGACCTACAGAATATAGTCTGCAGTATTCAAGGAAACATCACAGGATGCAACAGAACAGCTGATTTTGACAGGTTGTCACATTGGATTTATGACTTTGACAGATGGTAGTGTGAGTTTGACCTAAAATGTTCTGCAACTGCCACAGCTGGTGGGAAACACAAACTAACCATTCATACAAGCTAAATAAAACCAGTAAGTGGAAGCCAACACCTTGGCACAGACCCCTGTATAAAAGGTATCAGAGCAGTACAGGCTGTGGAGGTCTGTCAAGCCCTGACATCTTCTTAAGAGTGCACTTTTTTCATATGGAGAGCGTAGCAGATTTTCCTGTCAGCTCTGCCCCGTGGTACAATTTTACCACTTCTCATGACAGGTGTAATTTCCATACAGGTCTAACCCCCCCTTAAGGTAAATTACTTCCTGCCTGAGTCTTTGAGGTCAGTTATGGCTTACACGTTTGAAAATTCTCGTAAAAAGCTGACAGCTCCTCTTAGAGTAATGCAAAAATGGTGGATGTCGCTCTGTATTTGTAGTTCATGATATACTGAGTGTCACGAACAGTAGCAATGAAACATGTACACGCTCTTTAATTGATATTTCCAGGTTTAGAATTTGATCATTATTATTTTTACTGAAACATATTGATTAGATTTTATCTGGGAAAATTACTTAACTTGTTTTTGAACCCAAACAAAAACAGCAGCGTATGTATCAAGTGGTCCTCTACTGGTGCTTTTTACTCAGTTCTTTCCCCCTTTTTCATTTTCAACTGAATATACCTATTTAGCATTGCAGAATACTGACTCAGCAGTTTTGTTATTTAAAGTTGCTCACTCATTTAGCAGAGCTAGGAGGTTCTCCTGGGACAGAGCTATTCTGTACAGAGGCGCTCAGGGGAATTGTAGACAGACACTGCAGATCATATTCAGAACTAGATGGCCTGCACAGGGCTGCAGGCATCTACTCCCTCAGCTCAGTCAGTGTGAACCATACAAGGGTGTATACATGTGGAGCTGAGAGAGAATGCGCAGCAGCAGTTCCTGCATCACATAACAGAAAATGTATTGTCGGTACCTGTAAGAGGAGGTCTGTATGACATGATGTTCTGACTTTAACTTTGCAGGGAGAGGAAATCAAAGCTGACATGCTTAAACTTACAGATTTTGTTCCAATTAACCAAATGAAAACTACATCAAAAAACCTTTGACCTTTCTGGATGTCTGTGTGCTGTACTACCTCAGACTTTTGTCCCGAAAAAAACAAAAAACAAAACAAGTTGATTGTTTAGTGTTTAAATTTTTATAGATGACATTAAAGAACAGTTAAAATCATTTCCCCAGTTATTCTACGCTAATGTTTCACATGGAAAAATACAAAAACTACATGCAATTAGAACATTAACTCAACTTCAAGTGAATATTATTACAATACTGTGCAAAAATCTTGAGCCACCTCTCATTTCTTTCTGTTTTGCAAATGGAAAATGGACAACATATTTGATTTGCAAACAAATATGTGGATTCAGTATATCAGACAAAAAACAGAGTGTTGTGCAATTCTAACAAATTTGAAAGTCAGTATTTGATATGACCACCTTTATTCATCAACATAGCCTGAACTCTCTTAGTCAAATGTTCTCTTAATTTCTTTAAGTAGTGTTCAGGAACAGTTCTCCAGGCTTCTTTAAAGACATTCAAAGCTCCTTTTTGTTCCGTTTTCTCTCTCTGCACCACTGCTTCAATAACACTGAGATCTGAGCTCCATATAGGGAGGCCAATCTATGACTGACAATAATCCATTGTGCGTTTTTCTATCCAAGTATGCTTTTACTGTACTGGCAGTTTGTTTTGGATCATTGTCATGCTGAAAAATTAAACTTTAAACATATGCTTTCCAAATGGATCAAAATCTGGCTGTAATTTTCTGTGTTTGTAAGTCCATCAATTTTAACGAGATCTCCAACACCGCTGACTGAAATTTAGCCCCAAACTACGACAGAGCCTCCACTGTGTTTCGCAGATATCTGTGGACACTTACTGTTGTAGCTCTCTCCTGACCGCCTTTGTATACTGACAATTTAATTTGGGTTAACTGCTCTGTAAGACCTGTTGCCATGCACATTTGCGTGTATTCCTGTTAAGGTATACTTTTACTGTGAATGCAGTTGTTACAGATAGCTGTAGACACTCACACTCACAAATTTGGATTCATTGATTCCATAAGACCCATTTCCACTGATTTTCAGTCCAGTTCTTGTGTAATCCAGGCATACTTTCAGCCTTTTCTCTGGTTCCTGTCCTTAAGTATGGCTTCTTGACAGCCACTCTTCCACTGAGACCATTTCTGATGAGGCTTCAGTGAACAGCAGACGGGTGAGCTGAAGGGCCAGATGTATCTCTCAGGTACAGTGTCAGGTCTTTTATTGGATCCCCCCCTCCCTATTTCTCAGGGATATAACTTTCAGATACTGGTCATCTCTTGTAGATGTAGTTTTTTAGGCCTGCCACTTCTTCTTTTGCTATGTATTTTATAGTTGTGTGTCACTTAGTAGATATATCACTATCTGTGTCTACAGTGACACAGTGTTCCTTCGCATACAAAGTGCAATCTAAATGTATTTTCCATATATATAGGTGGATTCTCGTTTTTCTTATAGTACATTTCTTGTATCCATACACTGAGAGCAGACACGGTGAGGACTGTGCATTTTGGAATACAAGTAGGTGTAAGTGGGAGCGGAGAAGGCCTAATTTGCCTGTCCATCATCTCCCTTTCTTTCTACCTGTGTAAAGGTTTTTCATCGCCAAGACATGTTTTCATGCAAAATGACATCTAAACATGCATCTGTTTTAAATAGATTCACACAATCAATCAAAACGAAATGAAAAAAGAGAAGAGCAGACACCAAAGAGCACAATGTCACATACTGTGTAGCAGACCTTGGATGCATGAGTTGTGACATTTTGGAAACAGTAAGCGGTATCATTCAGAATAATATCTTGACCTGAAAACATTTTTTTTTTTAAATAATTTGGAGAGATCTCTAGATTTCAAAGACGTACTCTACATTAAATTACACATTTGCCCTTGGACTGATGCTTTCAAGTAAGAGCAAATATGTTTAATTCCTGTCTCTGGGTTACATGCCTTCTTGCTTTTATTGTGATTCTCTCCCATTTTGGATAAACTGACTCATTAGTGTGCTCTAGGTCAATACATGCGTAGATCAACATTAAACAATGTTTGAACATTTGAAAAACTGCATCTTGTTTGACTGTGTTTTCCTACCCAACTTTCTCTTGAAAGGCACACAGTAATCACATCAGTAACCGCACGCGTTTCATTCACTCTTGTTTTGCTCATGCTGCTTCGCTGCCATTACTGCGACACCTTGAAAGAGCAGAGCCATAATTAATGTTATTAGTTACAACTGCGTGTTTCCTTTAATGACAAGTCAAAATGAGAAAGGTCTGGTGGATTACCCCCAGTCCAAGAATACATGTTTCTTTGCTGCCTCCTCAAAGGATTGAAAAAAAAAAAAAGAGTACATTATGCTGCTTTCTTTTGATTGATGCCTTTCATTTCCCACATAAAATCACCCCACGCTCTTTTTAAATCTTCTTCTTTGCTAAAATTTCAGAATACTGTGAGGGCTGCTTAAAAAGTCCACACCCACGGCCGTGTTGGAGATGAAATGAAATGGGACGGCAAACTCACATTTGCCATTCAAGCTCAACAACAAATTAATGCCACAGAAAACGGTTTAGACCCAACAACCAAACCGTTCTCTGGGGTTAACCTTGTAAAGAAAACAACACGCATCTTCTTTTTGCTCTCGGGGCAGTGAAAAGTACAGTCTAAATGCCTTTTTATTCCACATGTCTCATCATTATGTTGTTGATTGTGGTGAAAGGGAGGATGGAGAAATGAGAGACTCTGAAAGGCAATCTTGCTCGCTAATGGCCTGCAAAGTTATCAGTTGCGGCTTAGTGAAGCTTAAAGCGGCTTCATTGGGATGTAATAGCTGGCAAAGTTGTCCTCCATTCACTCTAGCTAATCCTTCCTTCAGGGCTTTCTCTCACAATCAGAGATTCATGGAAAGAGGCGGCAAGAGAGGGCTGTATGAGGCAAGGAAGAAAATGATGACGACAGAAAGAAAATTGCAATCAGGCACAGGATGAAACGAAATTTAAGCAGCAACCAAAATGCCATCAGGATTGAAGCGTTGGATGATGCTGGCAAGGGTTATGAATGCGATTTAGGCAGGCAGCAAAAAAAGGATCACTGCTGTCTTTTCCTCACATGAAACACTTTATTTGTGTAATTATTCAAGTAATAAACATGACAGCAGGGTAGCTTTGCGATCTCTGCTCACTCCCTTTCCCTGTTGCTGGAAACGACGGCGCAGAATTTCCTGTTTGATACCTGCTCGGCTTGTGTCACAGGAAACGGCTCGCAGGCCGGGGATGTAAATGTCTCTTTATTTATTTTAACGGGGAGTCGCCTTCTTTCTCACTCTCTCCCTTTGTGATTCAAATGTAATTTTAAACATCTCTGGGCTGCTCTGCCTTTTTGTTGATGCAGTTTCTTTATGTTTATGATATGTTGTCAGCATTTTTCCAGCTGGTAACAACCGCACATTAAAAGAAAACACGTTTTTGACTGCTGCACTTGCAGTTTTCGGACAGACTATTCGGTCTCTTGGAGAATAATACATTTCATTATGCATTTCAGTGGCCTGTAATGCACGTACTGTGAAATGCATTGCTCTCAATAGCGTTCCTGTGCAGGGTAATTATGTCACATGTTGAGCATTACATAGTATCAGAATACGCAGGCCCTGCTTTCAATTTCCTGCATTACAGCGATATAGTGTGACAAATTCAATTTATTCAGCAAAATACAATCAAAAACCCGAATGATTGAGCATGCAACACAACAATCAAAATCACAATTTAAAATTTTTATAAAACTACTCTTAAAGGGAGAACAAACTGGAAAATGTTATGTATTTCTTACCTTGATATATGCATGAACACAGAGACTATATAATAATTTTCAGCACGTTGTGTTAAAGGCAACAATAAGCCACAAAATCACAACAACGTACCATTTCTTGTTTTTATTTCTTTCATTAAAATGAGAGGATGTATGCAGCCTTGAAACAATTAATTAATCCTGGTGCGTTTAAATAAAGTAAAAATGGCTGTTTTTCTATTTTTATGTTATGTTATGGTAAACACACACACACACACACACACACACACACACACACACACACACACACTGACCTTGCCAGCAGGCGCCCACGGTCAGCTGTGTATCGATCTTTGAGGCGTGGATCGGCCAGTCATCAGTCACCAGGTAGGGTTCGTATGTCACGCCATCCACAAAAAGAGTCACTGCAGGAAATTCCACGTTGATTACATAATAGTGCCATTCCTTGTCACAGATCTGTAAGGCACAGAGAAAACCGTCATATTGCTATGCTGCCAGTAAATTATATGTCCTCTTAGTACGCTCTCAAATAAGACAATAGGCCCGATTAAAACAGAAATGAAAAAAGGGGCAGCTTTAAAAATACATTACTGAAGAAATTACACGTCTTTTTTTAGGGGGTTTTATTATTATTAGTATTATTATGGAGTGTATTGCCATGGGGGATTATGTTTATAGGGCTGCTGTTATGAACATGATGATGTTTACTCCAAACCCAAAAGCGCATCCTTGAATGCTCCCTGCCTTTCTACCTCCAATAAATGAGACGCATCAAATTCCTCTTCTTTTCCCCGGATCATTTGCTCCCTGTCGTCAGACCGCTAATGAGGTTTCCGTCTAATGAGCTGTTCATTAAAGGCACACGGTGAGTGACAAACACAGCTGTAGAAAGACTCATGTGCCACACAACTTTTATCAACCTTCACAAACATTCTCGATCATTTGGAGAACTTATAAAGACACAGCCTGTTCTCTCGGTTTACCCTTTCTGCGTGGCGTTTACATGCTACACGGGTTCTGTTCACGTGCACAGTTCAAAGACATGCAGCTCAGCTTAACAGCTGATCCCGAACTGGATGCAGGTGTGAATGGTTGGATGTCTCTGTGTTATTCCTGCTGCTACATTGGTGATTGATCCAGGATGTATGCTGCCTGTCGCCCTGTCACAGCTGGGCCCAATAGTGACCCTGAACTGGACAAGCAGAAGAAGCCAGTATGTGTTGATATTACATATAATGGAGCTTTCTAATAAAGCACGCAATGACTTGTGTTTTTTCAAGCAGTAGCAACCAATTTTAAAAACAATAATGACGTAATATTTTCTTTTAAGTCAATATGGTGAACTTGGTAGCAAGATTGGCTTTTTATTTACACATCTGGCAGTTACGAAGAGAACGCTGCTTTAATTTGGAGCTGTTAGAGGCCCTCTAATGAAATCCAATTTTTACAGAGGCCTTAAAGATGACAATACACCAGTGAATTCAAAAAATAGCTTCAACCTTGAACAGCACTGCAATGCTTTCAAGAAAAGTCCCAGCTGTAATTAAAATATCAATACGTTCTTAGCAAATTTATTGTGACAAGACATTTTCTCTTAGTGCATGTTAGGACAACCTACCATCATGTACAGCGCTGAACACAGTAAACAGCTACAGAAATGAGAACAAAACAAAGTTTCATGTTTTATGCGTTATATGCTGTTAAATGGGTGAGTACAAGTATAGTTTACGGCCCAAAGCAATAATGGTACAAACAGCACTGCATGGGGCCCTGAACAACTGCTTTCACAAATAATGAGGCCACAGTGGCCCTTTTCTAAAATAAATATTCCCAAATGAAACCGCACTTTCTTTTAAAGGTTATTATTTGGGGCTCTTGAGGTAAATATAATTTCAAAGGTATTCAGACAGAAAAAGGCCAGACTGTTTTAGTTTAATAAGTCTGGTGGGCAGAATTTGGTTAAAGATGGAGTAAAAGATTGGTTTGCATGGAGCAGAAAAATATCTGCTAATTTCAGATACAAAGAGAAAATATGACAGGTGGACGGAGGATTTCTCATTAAGGCCAAGTGGCCACACACAACGCGGACACGGAGAATAGCTCTCTCCTTAAGTTTCATATAAACTAATGCAGATGAAACCAAGAACCTCGAGGGATGTTAGCTTTATAATATGAAAGGAGAACCCAGAAACCACCTCACTTTTTAAAACCATCTTCAGATGTGATGATTCAAGATGAGTTTTATTCGGATGTAGTCATCAAAACCTACACTTTGGTAGAACGACATTGTCATGCGTCTTTACTTTTACCTTCCTTAACTGTACATTAAGTGAAATACTCTGGCAAGTCACCCGCGTGTTATTAACAATGACAGTGTATTTTAGTTTCATCATCTTGCATTCAGGATTTGCATGGGTACTTGACTAGACAGGCAGAATGAATTGCCACTTTCATTTAGCCGCTGGTTGGCTGACTGCCTGTAGAGGTGAGTGCATGCCTCTACAATTACGGGCACTGTTTATGTGGGTGACTGTCTCCACTTATATGGCATTATACTGCATTTTCCTAGAGCTGTGACTATGTGGAGCTTATAAAAACACAGTTTGGGACATTAGATGACTTACCCTCTGGGGGCAATGGCCACTGCCTCTTGGCTTCCATTATGTCTTATCCAGACTCTTTTCTATACTCTTGTCAGTGATTACAGTTTGACTACAGATAGATTTAAAAAAAAAAAAAAAAACATGCGCAAATGATGTGGTTAGTTTTGTTACTGAATTTTAGCCTACGTGTTTCCCTTTTGCTTTTTAACTGCTTAAACATGATTGGTCGATACTGCTCGAACTACACGCGGGCAACAAACAGAAATCTGAAAACTTCTGGTACAAAATTTTGCATCTTGCCTACAGACTGTATATTTCCGTAGAAATCAATGCCACGTAGCAAATACAAAGATGCAAACACACAGCTTATTAGGATTGTTTTACCAACTTTGTCACAGATTAGTAAAGCTAAGGATTATGAAAATGGCATTAATTTCAAATGGTTCTAAACGAGTAACAAAACTCACTAAAGTTACAGAGTTTCAATCTGATGCTGATGCATTCATTACTGAATTCATATTTCAGGTCAAAGTAGCAGACTGAACCCATGAACAGAGTTAGCATGGCTAGAAATTCCTCCGGCAACTCTTCATTTCCAGATAAACTATTTTTAAAAAAAATTTGCTGTGTGGAAATATGCTGTTCCTCTTGCTTTTCTCTGCTTTTGATTATAATAACTAGTGGAGTGGTTTCCAAACAGAAATAAGACGAATAATGTCTATTTTTATGTGCAAGATTTCAAACGCTTGCACAGTGACTGCATGCTTGAAAAATAAATAGTACACACATAATCAGATTGCATTTGAGAAATATCTCAGCACCAAAGTATGACAGAGAACGTAAAACTGAACCAGAAACCTGAACCTGAAAACTAAAGCATGAATAGAAATATTACAGAAAGATCACAAGTCAACTTTCTCGACTAGCTTCAGTGCGAAAATTTATTTGCACATATACTCGACTACTTCATCCAAGAAAGATTAGCTTCTGAATCCAATCTCTCACTGACTTTGTTTATGCAGCTGACTGTCTAAGCTGTCTAAAATAAATCATGCTCACATATTTAAAACTGCACACATACACACACACACATCATTAGTAGATTCCATCAGCAATACTCTGTTGCAGAGCCGTGTTTGTATACGCATTGCTTGTCTGATGACATATTAGTTAGTGTGAGCTTGAAAGTATTTCTCCCCTGCATCAAAGTAACGAGACAATGAATGCTGAAACAGTTTAATGAGCTGGTCCTCGGGCAGGTTGCAGACCCGTTTAGGATGGATGCTATCATCAGAGCATGCCCACAACAGAAAGAGAGAAAACAGGAGAGACAGAGGCTGAGGTGCAGAGATATAAACATCACGTCTGCACTAACATGGAAGTTAAAAATGCATTTACAGTTTTTTAACTTTTGGTATTTCCTACCAGACTAAATTGGGCCATTTTTGGAAAATGTATTCCAGGGCAGTTAACTGGCAGTTGTTATTTTTGCTAATTTTTCCTGTCCCACTACCAAAAAAACCTACCTTTTTTTTTCTTTTCATGGACCAATCAAACATAAACAAGCCAACAGGTCAACATGACCTAGTGTGTGAATAAAAACTTACATTATGTTTTTCACTCTGAATGAAAGAAACAGAAGCAACATGACATACAGAAGACACAGAAGACAGACAAACAGTCCAATGATTCAAAAATCACTTTCACAACCTCCACAGAACATCATTTTTGTTGTCGCTTTCCTCCATGAAACCCTTTTGAATTCATATGCACTACTGTTTGCACAGGGAATGTGCAAGTAAAAGTGCTGATTTTGGCTTTTAGGTATGACACACTTTGAATATTTTAACCTCAAAGCTTATTTACATTATTGACACACTCACACAGGTGCTTTCACTATTTTTGTCAGGACTTTTTGTGCTTGCTCAGTTAGCTTGTTTTACATTTTTCACTTTATGCAGAACATTTGGGCATGCCACTGCAGGAAAACACGGGGTTAATGTCTTCCATTTAACTGAGTTAGCTAAGGCTTTTTTAAATACTGGCTCACTGTCAAGGCTTACTGGGAACCTTGATGGCATAAAGCCATCATTAACAAAATTAGTTTCTTTCTTTTTTTCTGCTAATGCAAACCAATACCTGCTATGAAGCAGCAATTTTAAGTAAACAATTGTTTTATTTTTTAATTTATAAGAAAGGGCAGCACAGTGTGTGCAAAATAAAAGGCTTTGTTACAATGTGACTGTCATTTCCCAGCATTCAAAGCTTCAGCTTTTTTTAAAATATTCTGATTTATAATAAAAACAAAGAGAGCGAGATTATGTCCTCTATCAGTTAGACAGAAAAATATATGTGTTGCCTAAGATTATGTCCTCAGTTGTTTTGCATAGATTTAAGGATTGTACAAACAGCGTTGTCTTTCTAATCATTTCTGTATTACAGTACAGAGTAGGTCTTCTCTTCTGACAAAGGTTCATCTTGGAGACCGTGGTGACTAAGCCTTACCTTACTCAGCCTGATTTCCTTTGTAGAGAATATTACCATGCAGCAGCGGCAGTGTTTTATTGCTGAGGATAAAACGCTCGAGATAAGCCAGTCTATCTTGTGGAGATCTGCCACGGTGTATTTACGAGAGGCTATTACATCCTACACATCAGCACAGAAGAAGGAAGATCTTAAGAGCCACTTGGACCTAGAAAATATTGCACAGTCTCAATTCAGCACAGGCTGAATTGAGGTTTTTCACCCAAAAGATCTCTGGCAAAACAAATAGATGTTGCCGGTTCTCCGTTACACCAGCTGCTTGTGGGGAAAGCAGGGGCCTCGAATCTTATATTTTTGGGCCAAACAGACGTTATAGTTGTGTGAACCGGAATTATTATTGTGCACCTTTTCTGAGGAAGACACCAAAGCAAAGTCTCACGGACAGCATTAGTGCTTTTTAGATCTGCTGACATCGACAGAATAATGAGGACGTTGTGCTGGCCGCTGAAGAGCCCTTTAATAAGGTCAAGTTTATTTCGATATACTGAAGAGGTTTTTTGGATGTTGGGAGACTTCCTTAAAATCTTACAAAATATATATGATGGTGTTTTCTAAAACTAACCTTTTCTCTCATCAAAATAATTAGTACTTTAGCTTGTGTGATGGACATAATAACTGTAGTACTGGGTAAAATAACTGTGGATGTTGGCAGCAGTGTTGTTGCTGCTGTTGTCGTCCTCTTCAAACATTCACTGAATAATTTTAGGAAGTCTAGTTTTTCCCCCAGAGCCCTCCTTTTCTCTACTTCTCATCCGGTCCCTTCTATGCCCCTTTGTCTGAACTTTTCAGTTTTCCTCCCATTTTCCCCACCTCCACCTCACCCATCCGTCATAACTTCCAGTTCCCTTCTCCTTCCCTTTTCATCTCTTTTGTTCCTTTTCGCACCCCTCTCCTCTGATCATCTCTTTTCTGACACAGATGCAGCACAGCACTTTTGATGCCAGCGTATTATGTGTCACCGTGGGAATGACAAGGATAGTGAAATAAATAAATGAATGGCACAAAGCAAAAGAAAGGAAGAAAATAGACAAGCTTTGCTAACATGCGCAATGGCATATGCATAAAAGAACATATGCAGTTTTCTGTGAAAGGGCAAATCTAGCAAACTTCCATGGAGAAGACTGACTGAAAAAAAAAACTGTCCAATTAAAAGAATACAGAGTTGCCAAGTTTTCCACAAGTTACAAAGTAAAGTGTGCTTATCTAAAACTTTCATCAGTTTCTACTTTGAAAAGTTTTGCCAAAAAGAAAAATATCTAAAAGATCTGATTTGTGTTAGTGATACAAGTAAAAAAATCCAAACAAAGAAAGATATGAGGCTCTAGATTAAATAAGACCAATGCAAAAACATGCCAGATGCTTAAAGTGAAAGGTCTGCTTTAAAATGCAGTTTTTCAGCATAATGTTTGAAATCTGCCTGTCTTTATCTTTCCCCTGTATCTCCAGGAGCCCTTACTTGATAAATGAAGCAATATGATACCTGTAAATAATTTAAATTCTACCTTATCGCTCATGTGAAAAAAAATTTTTTTTATGAACTGGAGGCAGGAATTGGAGAAGCCGGGGAGAACAGACAAGCGATAGTTGGAGAGACATGTGTGGAATGACAGGAAGTGGTAAATAGAAAGATGGAAGAAACAAGCTGTCAGTACATTAGCATCCTGACTTATGTAGTGCACTCACCATGTATGCAAAGTGCTCAGTAAGAAGCATTAAGAAGCCTATTTCTCACACACACACGCACACACGCATGCACACATGCACACACACCTGCTATCCCTCACCCTCCGGTCCGAGCACACACAGAGTGCAAAGAAATTTACATTTAGAGAGATGAAGGGAGCACCTAAAGCGGACAAAGTCCAGCTGAGCTCTCAAATGAAGGCATTTGAAAAGTAGAGGCTAGAAATTAAATAAACACTGAGAGTGTTTTTGCTCGAGGCGGTTCTTAACATTTCCTCGGTTGCTTACTGTCTTTTTCTGTTTTGCACTCTCAGAAGGGAGCAAGTGTACATTTCAGTGCCAACTTGTGTTTGTCTATTCAAACAACGTGCTGCATATGAGTCCTTGCAGTAGAATAAATTGCAAAATTAAATATCATTACGTTAACGCCGAAAAGTGAATAAAAGTGAATAAACGTAGCAACAGAGAAAATATGACATGAACTGAAAGAAATGATGGAGTCTGATTTTTTAAAAAATTAAATACTCTCATCTATCACAAAGCGTGGTTACCTTTCCATCTCGTCTTCTCACTCCAGATGCTTTTGCTTTAAAAAAAAACTGCTCTAGCAAACATAACTCACTCCAGCTGCAACGCCCTGAGGCTTCACAAAGGAAAATAATACGTAGATATACACAATTAGATGTAAAATTTAAACATTTATTAGTCTCTTGTGTGTGACATGAAATATTCTCACACTCTGCATCGGCGCTATCTATTACAAACAGAAGGAGAGGCAATGCACGCCACACCACAACCACCCACACCATCCAATTAATCTCTCGGGAAACAAAAGGAGCCTTTTAATCCACACAGGGCAAAGAACAAGCCATGGCACGACAGGCATGGTGGAAACAGGCAGATAAGGCAGATAACTGTAGATGGCTTTAGAGACAAACAACCAGCGCGATTCTGTTCTAACTCAAGCATTCAGTCCTCATTATTGATCTCAGACATAAACAATAAATAGCAGGGGTTCTGCAGAAGTTGTGAGAGGAGTAATTGGTGAAATCGGAGAGCTGGTTTTGTGATTCACAACATGGGAGCTCTCACCATGCTCTGTCATATTTACAGTTATTTTGAATTGATGTGAAAAAGAAAAAGAAATCTTTTAATCCTTTCAAAATCTCACGTCTATGCTGAGAAAAATACTGGGTACTTGATTCCCCTCTAACCCTTCTGTAATGTACTATATTTTGTGCTCTCTATAAAACATTTGATTTTAATGGGCACGCTCTTGACTTTGGGGAAATCTGAAAAGGTGTAAGTGTACATTAAAGCTCATACTCAGAAAAATAACTTAACCTTTGTCATTTTTTGATTTCATATGTGATATTTTCCTACCATTTTGGCTTGCAGGAAATATAACGAGCGATTCTTGATTTGTATAGGACTTTGTAAGTATGACAGCTGGATTGTACCGATAGGCTCTCCAGAATCGGGAGAGTGAATAATGTTCAGAAAGGGTAGTGATTCATCCTTTAGTCCATTACCAACACTGAGAAGTTGAAAGGAAAAGCAGGCATCCTGTGTGTGTGTGTGTGTGTGTGTGTGTGTGTGTGTGTGTGTGTGTGTGTGTGTGTGTGTGTGTGTGTGTGTGTGTGTGTGGGTGTGTGTACACATAC
>VURO01035595.1:14334-25358 GCA_015108175.1 Pelvicachromis taeniatus
GTATCTTGTGTGTGTGTGTGTGTGTGTGTGTGTGTGTGTGTGTGTGTGTGTGTGTGTGTGTGTGTGTGTGTGTGTGTGTGTGTGTACGAAATGAACTTCTTGCCTCCAGGGAGAGGTAGCCTGCTGACAGAGATTAGTTTACATCATCCCCTTTTCAATCTTCTCTCTGTTTCTGCAGCATTGTGCCCTCTGTTGTAACACGCACACCACACAACACAAACAGAATACACACATGGAGTAGCGAAAGAAACACGACCAGTGGCGTGGGATTTACTATACATTCCTCCATTCACATTTCCTCGTCATCTCATGCCCTCGATAAAGCGTAACAGATGAAATCCCCCCAGTTAAGAAATCTACGCCTCCAGAGGAGAAATAAAAGCTACTGCAGGAGGAAATAACAACTGGAGGGATACAGTGAGAGATAAATAGGGAAGGAGAGTGGGGAATAAAAGGGAGCGGAAAGGTTTTTAAGGAGACGCCAAATGAAACGACCAAGAGCGGTCCTGCTAACCTTTATGCAGTTGTACCTTTGTGTTGTGTCAGTGCACACAGGTGTAGTTTGTGCGTGTGATTCTGCTATTTGTTTATATAGTTTTGAGATGGCTGGTATCAAATGTGTGTGTGTGTGTGTGTGTGTGTGTGTGTGTGTGTGTGTGTGTGTGTGTGTGTGTGTGTGTGTGTGTGTGCAATCTCCCAACGTCAAATCCAGTGTGTGCATATGTCAGTGGCAGGCTCCACCTTTGTGTCATGTCGTGTGTGTGAGTTGCTGTTGAAACATTAACAAGTGTGGCTAAAACAAAACAGATGGGAGCAGACAGAGTTTGGTTTTGTTGATTAGCTGTCAAAAGCCATTGATCTCTGATTAGCTGATTGATCATCTTAGCTCCAGCCCTTGCAGAACAGCTTTTTACTGATGTTTTTTTCCCCTCACACCAAGTCCAACAATTTCACACACAAAATTGCTATAAATGGTTCCTCTTTTTTTTTTTTTTCCAAATTGAGACATTTTCCACACAGTGTCAGTGCTTCAAGTGGAAGAAAAACAGCTCTCTCAAAACGGTTCCCAAGCGTTTAAAAAATTTTTTTATTCTAGTCTCTGACCCTTTATAGCTAAGCCTCTGAGCTCACAACCCCCTTTTTCCAATATATACAAAAGTTAAAGTAAAGATGCTTTCAAGATTGATGCCACAAATAGGCTTTGCTTATCTGTGAACACTGCAAACAAACAAACAAGAAAGCAACAAAAACTAAAATCAATTTTTCTTTTTTTTTCTTTTTTTTTTTCGAAAAACAACCTTTCCTTTTGAAAACAGTATCAATACTTCAGGTACACTGCACGGCTTTCAGAGATATGCTGCTGGATAGTTTGTTTTAAACATGTTGGGGAAGTTGCCACAGTTGCTCTGCGGATTTAGTTTGTCTCAGTTGCGTCTGTGTCCTCATGTAATCCCAGTCTGAATCCATGACGCTGGCATCGGTGGCATCGGGGCTCTGTAGGGACGTACCATCTGTTGTGGGACTACTTCTTCTTCTTGTAGCTCAACTTCCAGATTTTTATGACTCTGACTGTATGTTTGGGGTTGCAGAGCTGCTGCAGAGTCAATTCTGGATGGCTCAAATGCCTCCCTGATGTCACTGAGTGATCTAAATATATGAAGGGTTCAGACACAAAAACCTCTCTGACATTTTTTGTTTTTGTTTGTTTTTATCAGACTGCTATGCTTCGGTTCACTAAGTTCATTTTAATTGCAATAAAAAAAAAAGGTTGAATTAAATGTCTTATTTATATAAACTGATTGTCTTTTGAAATCCTTGTGCGGTCCATTTCTTTTAGGAAACTGTTACAAAATCATTAGGGATGAAGCTGGAACAACCCGATCAGTGTTTTCATTGCATCGCATGAAATGACAGCACGCTTTATTGCTAAACACTGACAGAGCAATCAGTAAACAATAAACAAGAGATATTATAGAATAACGGCATCACACACTGGGCCCAAAATTAATTAAGACCAATATAAAATATCAAAAATAAATAATTATAATAAAATGTTCTGTTAAGGCAGCAAATAGTACATCATGATAACAGGACATAACCACTTTGAATAATTTGTGACTTCTGATTGGTGGTGCTGTGGCTGTGGTGACATATAGAAGTTTCTGCCAGCAAGCTGTGTTCTGGACGAGGCTCAGTGAGGTTTACTGAGGTGAAGGCATTTGATTGTCCTACACACGCTCGCAGCTCTTGCTTGATATCAGTGTTTCATTTTTCCCCCGAGATGGCATCTGAACTCTTCACGTATAGGATTCAGTGGTGGGTTTCCATAGCATATGCATGCAAAACATCAAGACTTTTAAATGTGAGAGTGAAAACGAGGGCAGAGATGATAAGAGATGATATGCACTACTACAATAACACAGGTGGTTTGAGACTATTGCATGACCAAAGTTAGTCTGACAGCGTGCAGTGAACTTGTTGCATTTTAAATGGTTGATTCGGAGACAGGGACCAGGTCTGTGCCCACTCCCAGTCAGCTGCCACATTAAAAGCAATAATAAAATTCAGTCTTTTTTCTGGCAATGCAGCGATTAACTGTGATAAACTGATTAAAATTGCAAAACCGTTGCCATCAACATACACAGTACATATCTGAAACAGAATTTAAGAAATTTCTTCACAAACAGTGACCTAATACCTTGTACCTAAGCCTGAAAGACATGCAACCTGAAGTTGTGGGGGAGACCATATATTTAAAACCAACAAGTTGCTACTGACCAAAGACAGTATGAGACAGATACCAGGCTCCTTCAGGTAAAATTAAACTAGTTGACTGATATGTATTTACATGGAAATGTGTTAGCAACGTCTTTTATAACTTTTTCACACTGGCTTAAAATGAAGCATCGCCAGCTGCTGGTACTGCACCTTACATCAACTTACTGCAACTTCTGCATGTGTGTCCATTTCTCGCTTGGAAGAGGAACAGCGTGACATCCACATGGTGGCCCTGCGTGTCTATTACACGCTTTGCCGTGATATCGGTTACATAGTTGCAAACTACAAGACTGCAACCAGTTGGCAGCCAGTAGAACTGAGTCTCCTACTGGAAAGACACGTGTCACAGAGGAGTGGCTGGAGAGACGTTGTGCCTCACCTAACCTATGGAATCAAAAGTAGTCACCACAACTGTTTGCAATTGGTCGCAAAACGTAAACAAAAGCAAAAATCACTGGGCAGGCACTGATTTTTACTGGTTGCTAGAAAGTTGCCACCTTATTTTTACTCTACTGTGACAGAAGAGATGTACCACAAAAACGTAACTGTGTTCAGTTTTAACAATCTTTAAATGCTGTTTTCCTGAAATGAAATCTCTCTCTCTCTCTCTCTCTCTCTCTCTCTCTCTCTCTGAGCCAAAAATGTGCCATACACCAAAATTCAAAGTTTAATTCCGGTCTATATACTGAAGCTTTTTAGGGATTTTAGGGATTTGTTCATACATCATTCATAACCTAGTTTATAAAACACTTTATCCCTTAAACCATGGAGGTGGGCAATTTTTCTGGCTGTTTAAAGTATTTCAAGATTATCAAAATATCTCTGTAGAGTTTGTCTGTAAAAAAAAAAAATCTCTCATATGTTTTAACAAAAGCTTATACAAATGTCAGATTTTTTCTTTGAAAATGTAAGGTAATGCAAATCAGCTCACATTGAATAAAATAATAGCTCCTATGGATATTTAGAATGAGAAATTTTGTAATGAAAATGTCTACTTTTGTAGCATTAATAGTATCTATTTATATCTATTAGTTTATATTACAGAATATTCATTTAAACAGAGATGATACAGACATGCAAGTTCAACCAAAGACATCACGAAAAGAAAGCTGGTAATCGTGGTGTGTGAGGAGTCAGGGTAACCCAGAAGCCATGAGAAATGAAACCTCAGTACTTTTAAGACCCACACAGGCCAGTTATGGACAGGGGATTTAGAAAGTGTGAGCAGGAATTTCTTAGCTATTATTTAGCAGGTTTCCTCTCTTTTTTTCCTGCTTGTGCAGCTCAAGCATGTGTATCCACACTCACTTGCTCATTTGTGGCTGCAGGGAGACAGTATCACAGAAAAGTGTGGAGAAAAAGGCTGTGTGACGGTTTAGCTGATAGCTCTCCCCCCCTCACATCTGACAGTCTTTCATCCTCTTTTGTCTTGTGGAAAAGAAGAAAAAAAAGAGGACAAAAAAAAGTGGTTTGAAAACACTTAGAGCATAAAGTTAACCTCTGAACAGCTTGTTCTAGGGGGGTGGAATGGGCTCGTGCTGGGGGTCAGTGTGAGGAAAAAATACCTAATTGTGATTCACACCAGCAGCAGTAACAGTGGAGTCCATTACAGGAACCGAACTGACCCATTACAGCTCAACACACGTGAAGATGCCACTTTATAAAGGTTTAGGGATCAGCAAGAGTCCCGTTTTTGGTAGATGTGTTACAGATTTTGAGTGTCAAGTTTCATCTGATTAAAGCATCTCCATACAGCAAGTCAGTAAAACAGCTAAAAGGTTCAAACAGGAGAAAGTACAACATTAACTAAGAATGCATGAGGAACAAAGAAAACAATGAATAGAAAAAAAAACTAGGAAAACACAAGAGTATGGCTAGACAGTTTACAACTGCATTTACAAAGACAATCTGGCAGTTGGGGAGTGCAAAGCAGAGCCATATATAGCAGAATGATCACCTAATTGAACTCAAGTGTGGTAATAAAAAGGCAGGAAACAGAATAGAGGCTGGAAGTCCGACTAACTCAAGTGTAATGGTTCACACTAAATGCAAAGTGAAGTTTCACCTTGTGTTAATCATGTGAATACATGCGCTAAAACCCACAAATACTGTCTGTGATCCCCAACATGTGCAGCCAACTGGAACAGCAACAGGAGTACGGCTGATAACTCAATTTACATAAACTAATTTTTTTCAACGTATCATTAAGGCCTACAGTATTTCTCTATTTTCTCCAGGCTGCCTCTCCCCCTTTTTCCCCCCCTGTCCAAACTAAATCATACATTTCCAGGTGCCATCAAATGGCATCAGTAACCTCGGTTTCTATTTGGTGGCTTCCAGAGAATCCACAGGCTTTTGAAGCATCCCAGCTTGTGAGAGTCTTTGCAAGAATTCGCATCAATTTGCCTCATTGCCTACACTTTATAGATGTGCCCTGCAAAAACTTTGCTTCACATTTGGTCTCAGAAGTCAACATAATACAGAAAGAGAGAGAAGCTCAAAATCATGGCGAGCTTTTTTCATGGTTTTGTGACCTACCTAGAGATTTTTTTTAAAAAAAAGAAAAAAAGGTTAGCACTAATTTCATGCTCACTAAACTTCACCAGACCCAGAGACATTCAGAAACAGCCAGTAACACTTCTTGCAATGCCCATGTAGTATGATTGTGTGGTAGCTCCAAGACGAAGAAGGTGGACAGCAGAAGTGCGTTTCCTGCTTTATGCAGACTTTTCTTTCTCTAGTTTCCTGAGAGAAGACCTGATGGGGATTAGAACAAAGGGTTTAGTTTGGCAAATTTAAATAATGACTGAGATGGAAGGTCTGACTACCTTCCATCTTTGGTACTTACTATCCAACACTTTTGGTGTTTTTGTGGTAATTGTTTCAGGTTTATGTCCATTTTGTATTGTGCTGCTGAAAAGTGTTGCACCACCTGACAGAAACGTGGCTTCTGTCAGGTTTCAAAGTTGTCGTGTGGATTCAAAGTGTGAGTGGCCAACGCATTAAATGATGTAGCTGTCGTTAAGGTGATGTGTTAAAAGCGAGCCGAGCAGCTGATAATTTTAGAGGCTGAGGAAAAAGGCTGTTTCACAAAGATAGCAGGGGAGAAAAGAAAGCAAATTATAGACAACCTGAGGATATGGACTGTGGGTGGGGATTATTGATCTCTGTTGAGAGGCATACAGCTCTTTTAATTTTAAACTTCAGCCTGAAACGCTGTCACAAATGTTTGTGAGATAGAGCGGGATAAAACACTTGAGCCAAAAGACAGTTAAATTATATAATGATTGAAATTAGTTAAAAAAAACCTCTTTAAATGCGGTTCAGACCTGAGGGGACTACGTATCCTCTGCAGAGATACTCTTTAATGATCTGAGAGAGGAGATGATCAATCGCAGGGTGCAGTCCACTGCCGACACACACACACATACACACACACGCGCGGCTGATTATCCCAAATGTGTCCAAAGAGTCATAAAGTAGGGTGTATGAACGTGTCTTTTAACAAAAGCAGATTGAGCGTGTGTGCCACTCAGGCCTTTCAGGTTGTGACAAAGCCCTGTGGATATGTACACTGTTCGTGCACTTTCACAGCAAAAGGGTGGTAATGGAAAAGAGGTGACTTTATTCCACCTTCTCCGGCTGATCAAAGCCTCTTTTTCTCCTCTTCCTCGTTTAAATCCCCAGTCCTGCTCTTTCCGCAAGTCTGTTTTCAGTCCTTTCTCTTTATCCCTTCTCTAATCACCATCCCTTCTCTTACACCTGAAGCAGTTGCATACATATTTAATCTCTCTCTTTCCAGAGTCATAATAGAGTGGCATTTAACGATAATTAGAACTTGAATCAAAAGTCAAACGAGGTGTCTGTTTTACTCGTGTGGCCTCCTCGCACAATCCAGAATGTTAAACATTACTGTAGCGCCCGTGTTCTGTGTTAAGGACTAGAAAATACACTTTTTAGAGTATGTAGCACACAAAACCCAAAAGGCTTATTACAGCACTGTGTCGCGCTAATTAGTCTCACATGAAAATTTCCTCAAAACAAGAAAATAATGTAATAAAATATCAAAAGGACAGGACAATCTGACTTTCTGTTACTCAAACTTTCTAACCATGTCGCTTCTCTTTGATGCAAACTCAGCGTATTTAGTTATGTAGACATGCTTAAAACAAATCACCAAACCGGAGCAAAAGACCTAGACCTTTTGTATAGACTTAAGTCATCTATAACAATCATGAACAAACATCTGAGCTCAAAGCTTTCTGTATAGCACTTAAGAGATTTAACAGTAACAGTGATTATTTTTACTGGCATAACCAAACTTGCCAAAGGAATCTATGTATTCTTTCCTAGCACAGGCCTTCCCCAGTTCCAGCTGGGAGGCTGCCAACAAGAAAGCACACCAACAGAATCATACGGACCAATCAATAAAATACTGCCAATCTCTGTGTGTACTATTATTCTTTCACCATTACAGTGTTGACAAATAATCAGGGCGCAAATCTGTTTTTTCCTGTGAGTACTGAAAATGACCTTCATTACAATCTTTCTCAAAGTGGCTGTGCAATAAAGTTTAAAAGAAAAAGGTCATAGAAATATATATATTTTTTAAAACCCACACACATCAGTGGAGTATGATTTCTTTCTACCATCTCACATATTTTTCTTTTTTTATCTGAGCCAACACTTCAGCTCATGCTTCTCTGATCTCAAACAGTTTCTCTCATTCCAACATGTTTGGGTCCTCCTCTCTTATCATTTTGCCTTTAGCTTCAAGGCAGAAGTGCAGCTGCTGGAGTTCTCCGGTGACCAGACGAAGTTCACACAGAGTCCCCTCCCTCCCTTTTAATAAAGTATCCTTCCAAAGCAGTCAAAACATTCACCATTCCCCGCACCACAGAGTTCCACACCGATTGCAGTGAAGACTAAACACGGGGAACGCGACATTGAAGTCGGTCTGTCAACAGCTGCCGTAAGACACGATCTTGTGAAAAATGGGCAAACACAAATCTGTAAGTGCAAAGAAAAAGCTGAAGTCAAAGTTCAAAATGTTGCCTAAATGAAACCTAAGAATTGCTTTGGTTTCATGGTTAGGTGTTGTAGTGCTGCTGTAGCCTCACAGTTCTGGGTTCAAACTTGGTTGCATGTCCTTGCTGAGCGCGTTTTCTCAGCAATTTGGCATGCAGACGGGAGTAGCCAGGGATCAAGCTATCAACCTTCTAATTAACAGATGACCTGCTCTACCTCCTGAGCTACAGACAGCCCAAAGTCACTGTATGTTAATATTAATATGTGAGGATGTGGGAATGTACAGTACAAGTGCTACTAGCAACCCCACCACCCCCATGACAGTTAAATAGACAGTTAGGGAAATAGATGGATACTTTGGAGAGGGCTTTTTGAAAAGAATTATCTTTTCTAACACAGTTTATTGCTGGAAAAACCTCTGCTGTAACCCGAAAAAATGTTTTATTTTATTAATCTGATTCCAGACATGATTTCTCAGAGCATCTCAAAAAACCCTCACTGCTGCAAATATATCTTTCCTATTGTTTGGTTTAGGCACTAAATGGACTTGGTAATTGCTGCAGTTTATTTCCTATTGGAGTAATTTTATTGTTTCTCTCAGCCATAAAGAATGATGCAACAAACAAAACCCCCAGGCTGTGCTTTTATCAGCAAACTTCCCTTTTCACTGTAGCTTGTTGCTAATCGTACATTTTTTGTAATTTGTAATCTCGGGTAATTTGTTCCATTAAAAAAAATAAAAGGAAAAATTCTTTCTAAAACCTCAATTGAAACAGTTTCTGCTGTTTGCTGTGCGCTCGCATCCATAGTCAGTCCACAAAACAGTTGCTTCTCATCCTATCTGATAAGGGTTGGTCACTTGCAACCACTGCTGCCTATGGAAAAACATGTGTAATCCCTGGTTGGCTGTTAGAGGCTGATGGCAGTCACCAGGTGAAAGTGGTCACAAACAGGTATACAATGAACCAATTGCTTTGGTTCCTAGTAGTTTGCTACCAGATGAGGTAGCAACTCACTAGTGTCCTTGTGTCCTTTGTGGTAATGTATGAGCATTACTTTTATTTTTACCACACACAAGTACAAAAGCGTGATGTTAAAGTAGTAACCGCATTCAGGACAGACAGAAACAATCTCATTGTGCTGCTAACATAACTTCAGCTCTTTGCTTGCATCTGCACAGACAGCATGCTAACACAAAGCTAGCCAAAAACCACAGCCCTGGACCTTCAGCATGTAAAAAAGGCAAGGATAAGAAGTCAGGCTTGTAGCCTCCATTTCTACCTGTTCAAGTTTTAAAGTATAATCACTGTGGTGATCGCTTTGAAGTCTCTGGTTTTCTACTTGGCTTTATGTTGTCTGCTTCGTGTAAACACTAGAAGAAGGATCATGTGCGTGTCCTCATTAGGCAGGGATTTGTGTTGTGTTTGTGGGTTTGGGACTGTAACCTATTGTTTGTATTGTTAACTGGTAATTAAGAGAAATGCGTTACTGGTCATTTCTCAGGTAAATAAGTCATATACCGCCTTACTTTTAAGAAAAGTAATGAGTAATGTGTAATATGTGTTTTTTTTAGCAATAACTCCAGCACTGGAAAATGTGGGTCTCCAGGGGGTTGTAGACATTTCTCTAGGCCTTTTTGCTTTAAGTCTGTGCAGGAGAGCATCAGCTACTGCAACATTTAACTACTGAAACTACAAAGAATTTGGTTAATTTTGTTTTTTTCCTTGCCTTGTCTTTATCTTTTTCTCTATAGCTTCATTTCACCAAACTGTACGTAGTTTTTCTGTATTTCACCTACTTTAAGTGTGAAATAATTGCTAGTTTGCAAAGTTCTGCTTTTCGAGAACCCCATTAAGGACTAGTTTTATCTCACAACAGTCCTACACTGCAGTCGCATTAGCAGCAAATTAATGACGTAACCCAGAAGGAATGTTTCCAAACAAGATATTTCAGTCGCTCCACTGTTGACTGTTCATTATTTCCACAAGTTATAATTCAATGTTTTTAAAAAAAACGAGAGAAATTTACAGCAGGGCACTGCTAAGTAAACGACTTTGTGCTGAGGAGAGAAAGACAAGAGCAGTTACTCAAAGGTAGTGCTTTGGCCTGAAAATAACTCACACTAAACTTTGCATATTCACCCACACTTTTCAAAGGTTCACTCAATAATGGCAACAGGACAATTCGCATGCTTATTTTGGTAAACAGTGATACAGCGATAATGACTGTGATTCTGACAATACCTCGGAGCTGTATCTTTCATAATTGCTGCCATGTTGCTTTCGTCGCTATTTAATCTTTTTTATTATTATTAAAAGAAGCAGAGATTTAAAAATGATAGGTTTGAGTTTATAAACCTCAATTCAAAGACTGCATTACAAAAAAGAAGTGCTGACTGAATAATCCAAATCTATCCCCGAAAGCTCACGAAGCATATACAGTGTTGAAGAAGAACGGTGTTGATGTTTTAGAGGATGTATGTCATTGTATACCCGAGGGACAATAATCACACCACAGAGTAATAAATATAGTTTAAAATTTCATCACGAACACGCAACACGCGTACCCATTACACATGCATGCACATACACAACACATGCCAGCACCCACCATTTATATTCCACTTCTCTCTTAAACAACACCGCTGTTCATTAAAGAACTTCTAACCTCCTCGCGCAGAGATAAAGGGTAATTACGTAGCTATCGTCAATTCAAACGTCTCTTATTTCACTGAGCGCAGGGACCATAGATAAGGCTGCTTAATTAACTTAAGTGCGTCTGTTCCATCACCTCTCACACAGGGACCCGCTCACTGCTGATGGGAGTGCCGAAAAGGCTCGATTATACAGACATATTCAATCATCTGTATTGTCACATTGGGTCAGTTTCACAGTTTCACAAGTTTAGAGTTCAGCTTGTTCACTGAATACTTCTCCCTGTCGTGTGGAATAGACCGGGAGCAAAGAGTATGCGGAAATGGCATTCGCCGCTTAAGTGGAGTCAGCGGGGGAATTGCATAAACGTACTTAAAGTTAATACAGGAAATCAGATTTTTTGGGGAAAAAAATCAGATTCTATCTTCTATGAGGATTTGTTTTTATTTTTATTTTTTTTTTTGTTGTGTTTTTTTTTTTTTTTTTTTTATTTTTTTTTTTTTTCTGTTTTTTTTTGTTTTTTTGTTTGTTTTGTTTGTTGTTGGTGGTGTGTTTTTGTGGGGT
>VURO01035595.1:30383-44578 GCA_015108175.1 Pelvicachromis taeniatus
AGAGGAGGGGGAAATCAGCAGCGCCACTGCCACCACCACAAAAATGATGGCAATGTTAGGACGCTTTCAGGAGTGGAAATTAAATTAGGTTGCAGGAATCAAACACACAAGAAAACCAACAAAAAGAGAAGGGTGAAACAGCATTTGCAGCAGTGAGCAAAAGAAGCAGACAAAATGATGGCTTGAACTCATGCCAGGTGATGAATAATTTGTATGCGTTGTTGCTTTGTTGCTTGATGACAGGTTTTTTTGGGGGGGGTGGGGAGTTGTGTGTGTGAGTTCATAAGAGTGCGTCAGCAGTAAGGCTATTAAGATCTTTAAAGTCCCATTGTCAGGCTTTACATTTGTAGCAGGGTTCATGTTGCATTTGTAGCCACAGGAATCAAAATAAAGTGGATGAAAAGAGGATACTATGTGAAGTAGCGAAAGACGGTTGATGAAATGCTCACACTGTGGATGGTCCAGTGGATGAAATACCTGAGAGTAAATGATTGTGCCATAAATAATCTTTTCCCTATGAAATAGGCTTTGTGTTCACCCTGTGCCTTTAGGTGAACACACACACAAACACACAGACACATTTGCTGCATTATCTTTAAATAAATTCTAAGTTTTCCTTCCCCGTTACTTGCGCTCCTTTGGTCCAATAGTCAGTGAAAATGACTGTGTAAGATTGCAAAAATTGTTTTCATCATCCATCCCCAAGGTCTGTAATGAATTCATTTACTCCATTCCCTTTTTATATTTTTCTTCATGTTGATTCAATGCTGAGAATTGGCCTTTTGGTGTGTCTGTCTGTGTGAAGTAAAAATTATTGTTTTCCATCAGCAGGCAGATATACAAAGGAGCTGAGCTAGGTCTTACAATTCTGAGAAAGAAAATTCCCCTCAAAAGTTTGTTGTACACTCAACATCACCAGCCACTTTGTTAGGTACACTTGTTCAGCTACTAGTTAATGCAACTGTCTCTCCAGGCACTCTAGACTATGGATCTGTGCATTTAGACATCATTGTAAAGACAACCTGCTGAATTTCAAACAAAGAAGGTGGGAATTGGGATGAAGGATGAGTGAAGTGAATTTGAACAAATTTTGCCATAGTTGTTGTTACCAACGTTTTTCAGAAACTGCTCATCTAATGGAATTTTCTCATACAGCCATCTCTAGGGTTTACAGACAATGGTTAGAAACAAAGATAATGACCAGTGAGTGGCAGTGTATCCATCCATTTTCTTCTGCTTATCTGGGGGAAAGCTCAAGGATTCACGATCTTGTTCCTTTGGTCACTACCCAAAGCTCGTGACCATTGGCGAGGGTAGGGATGTAGATCAACCGGCAAGTCAAGAGCTTTGCTTTTACGCTCAGCTCTCTCTTCACCACAATGGACTGGTACAACAACTGCATCACTGTAGGTGCAGCACCAATTCGTCTGTCAATCTATTGCTCCCCTCTCCCCTCACTTGTGAACCAGACCATGAGATACTTAAAGTCCTCCACTTGAGGACACTTCACCCTTTTCTGCGAGCTGGAGGCCACCACCCGATGAAGCCAACAGAACCTCATCATTTGTGAAAAGCAGATGCAAGATTTTGAGACCACCAAAGTGGAAGCCTTCTGCCACTTGTCTACCCCTAGAAATTAAGTCCACAAAAATCACAAACAGGACAAAGGGCACCTGAGTCCAACATCCACCAGGAACGAGCCCAACTTATTGCTGGATATGTGTATGAGGATCGAACAGCTCATAGCAATGGGCCAGACACTCCATACTCCCAAGCAACTTCCACAGAATACTCCAAGGTATACTCCAAGTCCACAAAACACATGTAGACTGGTGGAGTGAACTCGCATGCACCCTTGAGTATCCTTGAGGTGATGGCGAGGGTCACTCAACAACAGCAACAAGCTAACAGTTCATTTCTTGTATTCTAGTTCATTTGTGTGTATCATTTTGTTCATTTTCTGCATCAGTCTATAGTCAGAGTAGAATACATGGCAGCAAGTATCCTGTTTTGCTCTAAAATTTTTATTCTCCCATAAATGAACTTTTCTCATTGATTATGTTCCCCACTGAGTCAAAACACATACAGGCATGACTTCATTTTGTTTTGTTTTTGAGTCTTTTGTTTTGGGATGTACCGCAGCCTAACCTCTTTAAATTTGCACGTGGCACCTAGGTGTCACTTTATTAATAACTGATAAGACCAAACTTTATAGCTTATAGCATGTTTTGTGAAACCTTTAGGTCATTTTCTGGACTTTCTTCATTTTTTAAACATGCCACACACAAAAACTGGCATTTCTGGAGTTTGTCGGGTCCCTAGGCCTGCCGTTCATCACCAGCAGTAATCTGGCACCAACCACAACAGTCATAAAATAGGAGGTAAAACACTACTCCAGAAATGGCAGCGATCATGTTTATTTCAATACCAACACCCAAGACCAAGTCGAGCCAGGTTGTGGAACATTAACACCGTAACTACTAGCATCTACATTCTTTCAAGCCAGATCGCTACGCTAACAAGTTGACTGGTGATGTGCCGACTCTTCACTTGATTTGAAATTTTAACTGTTAAATATCTAAATGAATAAATGAATGCGATGCTGCTGGACTTTACATTAATCAGCCACACATATGACTAGACTGGCTGTATTTAGTTATTTAACATTAAATTTAATCACTATTATCTACTCCACTTACCACTGGCGCTTTTTCTCCTCTTCTACTTTTTTCTAGTTTTGTTTTTCTCTTTCAGAGGGATAACTCCTCTTCATTTTCACTGAGGGGCTTTTGTTGTTGTCATTAGGTTTCTTTGAGCAGAATCATGCAAACCATGCAGCAGGAGTGTGTGGATTCAGATGGGATACGCTTACAGGGGGTTTACACCTCTGTGTTAAATCTACGCCTTAGCTATGACATAACCTGCCCACTGGAACCTCCCTGGAAATGTAACTACATATCATGTTGACGCCTATGGCTGATTTAGAGTTCTGCGGTGAATCTTTGCAGAGTGTCCGACATAACCTACGTAACTGTTTGTGCTTGTGCTGGTGCGTAATGTGTTTAGTGTGGTTGTGGTTGTGTCCTGGTGCAGAAACAAATAAAATGCTCTGACTTTATTTGCTCTTGGGTGCCTGCACTTTGTTATGGTCAGTTTTTTAGGCGTTGAGTTTTTCCCTTTCCTGTGCGTTCCCTCACATCCATTTCGATACTTTCAGAAATCCCCCTTCAGGAATTTGCGGAGACTTGTGGGACCTTATACCAATGAAATGTTATTATTATTTATTATATTGAGGTGATGATTGTTATTCTGTCACTGATAAATTCAATCTGATATCCCCACGCTGGTCTTGCTTCTACTCCATCGTGCTCATCCAGGATCAACATTGCAAGTAACCAGTGATGCTGTCTTAGCATCCTGTTAGCATTAGCCAAGAAACTAGCTAATGCTATTAAAGCTATCACTAGCAAACCAACATTAGTAACTTAAATTTGGCTAACATGAAACGTAACTTGATAATATATTTGTTATATTTTATAATTTAATAAATAGAACACTTGAAACCATTTGTTCTAACACAATTTTAGATAAACAACAGCATTTTTACTTTTTTCCCCACTTTGCAAAACTATGACATCACAGCAACATGATTGGTCGGTTGCGATATAGATCCTGGACCAACATTATTATGATGAAAATAAAAAACAAAAACACAACAGAGTGGAAACCCAGGAGGGGAATTTTTATTATTTCTCTCATTGCTGATGGCATGAACGCTGATAACAAGGTCAGCCTAACTGTCATTACAAATTTTGCATATTGCCACTGCTGTAATTTAAAGTCAGTCAGCCCTCAGGGGGGCCCCAAATGGCCTGGGGTCCCAAGCAGTGCAAATATCTCAGTGTCTGAGGAATCAAGTTGGCTACATTTCTATGACCATACCTTAACATTAGCACAGTACAAAACCTCCAGACTTACTTGGGTTAAAGTCTTGTCCTCCTCTTTTTCCTCAGCAGCCTCCTAACTGATATTCACATTGTGGGAATGAAAAAAGACCCGATGCTTGGGGAAAAAATTCTGTTATTCAGAAAGGTCATAGCCTTTTCCCCCCCATTTTTTTCTGTTTCTTTTTTTGTCGGGTGAGTGGGGAGATATATGCTTTTGTGGCACACTGAATGAAATCAAATCTATTCCTATGGTACCACGCAAGAAAGGCAGGGAAGAAGTGTGTGGGGTCATTTTTTTTATATACAGTGGCAAAAATTCTAGACGTTGACCTAACTGCACCTAATAAAATGGAAAGCAGACGTACACTTAAAATACATATGTGCTTTGAACGAAAAGTTCATTTTAGCATAACTCCAAGGCTGCCAAACACAGCGAGTCATTTTAGAAAAGAAAAGCTTTGTGTGCAAACTTCCCCCTGAGAGTTATTGAAATCTGTCAACATGAGCAAAAGTGAAAATGACCTGATGTTACAAATCACAGGTTTCCCAGACTTATGGGGGAAAATACATCAAACCTTCTCATACCTCATCAGCGCGCACCCCCGTTAGGCCACTAAAAAATGTTGCAGAGCATAACCCAGCAGGAGACAGAGTGACAACAGAATAGGCATAATTTATAATAACATAATAGCTGTTCTGATTGTATGATTGGCAATCACATAAACGAGCCTCGCTATCCCCCCCTGCAGGTTTACGGTAAGTCGACTAATCAAAACAGATGTAATCAACAACAGAGTGACAGCAGATGAATGGATATCTATCATGTCATTAGGCGGCTTTATTGATTACAAATGCAGGAAGAAAGCTCAGTAGAAAAGAGCCACACTGAGAGATGTCTGGGAAGTTTTCTGGTGGCAAAGTTTTACTTTAAAAGTGGCTTTTATCTGCATTTCACTTGCATCATGCTGTCACTCTGCTCTACAATGGATTTATTCCTGTATGATTGTAATGATTATGATGATTGCTGGTTGTGCAAAATAGTGAGCCTTGAAAGAAGCCCTTACTCTTTGATTCAGGAGTTCAAAGCCGGATGTTAACGCTCATGTTTCTGGATTATTGATGATTCCCAAAGGGGAAATATTCCCCACACCATTACACCACCAGCTAGACCTGTTTATACAAGACATGATGGATCCACGATGAAGGCCTGTCTACTTCAAGGTTGACAGGCGTTGTGTTCAGAGATACTCTTCTGCATACCTTGGCTTCTGTTGCCTTTCTGTTGGCTCAAGGAAGCCTGACAATTCTACTCTGACCTCTGAAATCAACAAAGCTCACTCACTGGATATTTTTCTTTTTTCAGAGCATTCTCTGTAAACACTAGATTGGGTTGGACTTCAGCCGGACATCTTGACCATGTGTAAGTTGTTAAATGCGTTGAGTTTTTGCAGTGTAGACATTTGCATTAATGTGCAACAGGTGTAAATAATGAAGTGGCCGGTTTAGCATTTGAGTGGTTATCATTGACATTACTGGTCATCTGAGGAAATAACCTGTGAAATGTATTATCATTGTAAATAGTCGATGTGACAAACATTACAGCACATCCATCAGATACAGAAAAACACTTGAATTAATTTGGATTTTGTCTTCCCTCCACCCAAGGCTAAAAATATCTTTTTATCTGTGTTTACAGTCTCCACCAGCTCCTGAGAGAAAAACAACTGGCTCTTTATCGACAACAAGGCGATTATGTGTTTAATAAACAGTCCATAAAAATGATTACATCGTTTATTACACCATCTTCATGTTGTTAGCAGATTTAAGTTCAAGTATGTATGTATTGTGAATTATATGTCATTTATTCATTTGCAAACATCTATACAGAACGTCCTTCAGGGGCCACACAGGCATAATCAATGTCAATGTAACAAATTCCAGTTAATAAATGATGATGAATACTGCACATGTCCTTAAAGCTTCTTAAAACTGCAATGAAATATATTGTAAACCATTTTTAAATGCTTGTATAGAGTTCATAAATGTGAGGTTAAAGCGTTAGTAACTTTATGTTCAATGATTTCTTTTCTCACAGGCATTACATGCTCATAAATGAGCACACACACATGGATCCTGACACTTTATCATTTCACCAATCACCACTACCCATTATGAGGAGATTTATCTGTTTTCATGTGTCAGGTTTCTAGCATGATACATTATAAAAACAATATTTTGTTAAATCAATAAGATATATTTCTGCAGCCAGGGTGTCCGTCTGCACTGCTGGCAAACACATATATCACATTCGTAACAGATTATATTGAATTAACCTTGGTCCATCCGGAACTGACCACTATTAACGAAAAAAAAATAAAGACTTGATTTATTTCTGAGAGTGTTTCCCGCTGTGCTGTGGTAAAGGCAAAACTATAAGAGGAAGGAGAGGTCAGGTAGCCTCTATCAGTGATGGACTGCAGTGATTGTGTTTGTAAAGAGGCATCTAATTATCCCCAAGACCTTCCAGTGTTTTTCAGAAGCAGAGACAGTAAGAAAGGTGGAATAGCTCCAAAACAAGTCTCCTACACCAAACTTAGACTTTCATATATAAAGAACTGATGTAGAAACTTGATGTCAGAGGTGTGGCCATCAAATCTGAGTATTTTGAAATCGGACCTCATGGCTCTGACTGAGAAACAGAAGCATATGCTCACATGACATGACAGTAACAGCAAAGTAAGCTATGGTGTAAAAAGCTAATTCTAGATATGTCTTTGAGAAAACTGCCCTTGACTCCACTCATTCAGGTCCTCAGTATGTACTTGATAAGTTTTGCCCTCTGCTCTGTATCTTAGTGAGCACCACATAATGTTCATTTTCTAAATTAGGGCACGCTTCAGCAGCTGCTAGCCGATAACCTCGCAGTGTCGCTGGGTTTCACAGTTGGATCCACACTCCCTGATGGAGACAGCAACATTTCTCAGCTCGGTGGTTCATCATGGTACTTCACTAATAAGCGTGTAACATCAAGGTGGCCACATTCGTCTTTTATATACAGTCTGTTTGAACCCGGTTCTGCTGGAGGTTTCTTCCTGTTTAAAGCAAGTCTTTCCTTCTCACTGTCACAAAGTGCTTGGTCACAGGGGATCGTCTCGTTGGGGCGTTCTCTGTATTATTGTAGGGTCTTTACATTACATAATAAAGCTGGTTGAGGTGACTATTGTTGTGATTTGATGTTAGGTCTTCCAATTCAAAATTGAAAGTCTGTTTGCAAATACATGACTGACAGTCATTAGAAAACATTCAGGATCAAGACTCTTCTGCAAAGGCAGTAACTCAGATAATTGAGGCATGGCACAGTTTGAGCCCGTTAGTACCAGTTGTGCATCATTTAAATGCCATAGCCTATCTGAGTACTATTGTCACAAGGCTCAAACTGGTTTCTTGAACATGACAGTGAGTTCACTGTACTCAGGTTGTCTGCAGTCAGAGCCAAAATCAAAATAGTGGTTAAACACAGGTAAGGAAGTGCTCTGCTACAGGTGCTTGAGTATGAAAATGAAATATAGAAATCTTTAAATTGCATTGTGTTAAAATAAATGCTCCAAAGTTAAACAGTATCATATAAAATTCACACAAGATAAAGGCAGTGAAAATAATCTAGGTGTCATTTCCTAGACAGGGTGGGAGCAATAGTCCAGTGTTGCCTGTAACTTGGATAGGATCTTCCTGCTTTAGGTTTGGTTTGTTGAGTCTGCTAATGTCCGCCACCTTCAGTTCACAGCACTAAATATATCATAAAAATCCTGAGCATTGTCTGGCATATTTTGAAGGATCTCAGTCACATAATAAAATAGAGAGGGAACTGGCCACCTTGTGAAGGGAAACAGGGGTTACTGGTGTTCTGGACACCAATTACCGGGTCCTTGTGCCACCAAATCCCAACCCAGTAAATCAATTTTAGGAGGTGGATGATTGCAAGATTGACATCGTGAATGTGTAGCCGACAAATCTGCATCCACCGGTGTTCATTTTCCAGCTCAGGTCCCTTGCTGCATGTCATTTCTTTTTCCTTCCAGTTCCTCCTGTCTCTTCAGCTGTCACTATCTAATAAAAGCTTTAAAAAAAACTGTCCTTTTCATATTAAAAGGCTGCTGACTTTCTGACAGTGCATATTAAATCTCTCGAGTCACTGAAACTTTCCTTGCATGCACAACTTGCTCTCTAAGTCAAGTGGTGTATTTCTCCTTTCTGAGGGTTTGAAAAATGTCATATAGCAGTTTGCTGGAAAGCAATTTAGGAGCTTTAGGAGCAAGCCAGACCTGAAACCTTCCAAATCCTCACAAATAAAAGCATGTGAGGCTCATTGTGGCTTCTGTTTGGACTGTACAGGCAATGTTAGTGGTTTATTGCTGCAATTGTAATCTGCTATCAACTGATTTTGGAGTGATACATCTATGCGGAGAGCCTATAAAATCTTTAATGTTGTTTTCTGACCACTGTTTCAATCACACCACCACACACACACACAAGCACGCACACAGAGAAACGTGCACACTGAGGCCAGCTCAGAGAAGATTACTTTTCCTTTACTGTGGAAATCAATGAGAGCACTCCATTGCTCAATTTAATGCCCACACCTTCCCAACAAACTCAGAAACACACACATACACACACACCTGTAGATGATAGTGCAGGGTAGGGTTCCTTGTGATTGTGTGTAAGAAAGTGGATTGGAAATATTCTATTGCCCCCCTCTGGTGACAACAGACACTGAGAGGATTAATTTATTTTCTCTCGCCCTACCTCGCGTACACACATGCCATATTTTCCTCGCTATGCTTTTTCTCTTATTTAAGACAATCCCTCTGCCTCATATTTACCAGCGTGTTCCTCCTGGCTCTCCGTATCTAGCTGTTTTATTCACTTCTCTCACTCTCTGCACTCTCCCTGGGAGTGTATAGCGGGTCATTTGGTACTCTGAAGTCACTGCGGGTCACTGTTGAGTCTTGAGTATGTATGTGTGTGTGTGTCAGAGGCACTGAGCCAGAGTAATGGGTTTGTTCAGCCGTCCGTTGCAGTTGTTTTGCCGTTGAATGATCCTGCAAACTGGTCAGAATCACCAATTGCACACACGCACGCACGCGCGCACACACACATATTTATTGGGCAGCTTTAAATACAAACTCATGCTAATGCAGAAGAAGCTTATCCAATTTTCACTTACTGTGGTTCCTTCAAGGGTGCAGAAATTTACATTTTCGTCAGATGTTGAGAACGTCTGATGCGGTGTGTCAGAGCAGATATTTACAGGGTCTTGTCCATGTGTGATGGAAAGAAAAAAAAACAGCAGTGACATGATCTGAAAGCTGATACACACGCGGTAAAGTGGCTAAAGCCACTTGAAAGGCGGCTTTTGTTTGTGGCATTTTCATCAGCGACTGAAAAATATGTCGCAGAGTGAGCAAGTGTCATCTTTTATCTGGCAACTTGTCCATTAGCGGGAGTGAATCACACGTATGTGTCAGCTCGTGTTTGTTAGTCTCAGTGTAATGTTTTTTGAGATCATTATCACCTTCTGAAAACACATCACTGAGGTACCTGGGGATTCTCAGTCTCCTCACATTTATATGCAACAATGAATACAGTCATGTAGCAAAAATAGGTACATCCAATTGAACACTGGATGCAAACACTGTTGCCCTTTCTAAAACACAGAGAGGAAAAAATGTTAAAGAAAAACTGGAACGCTTGACCCATGCAGAGAGGGGATTGGGTGGCTCTGTCTGGTTACATTTTACTTGTGTCCATCTGTTTCTTAAGACCTTCTTTGTCTTGTGATGAAATGTTTCTGTCCTGATGGGAGCGGACTCTGTAGGGCATGAGGGATCACTAAATAGTTCTTTTACAATTAGTGCCAAGGTACACTGAAGCTGTTTTGGCAGCATGTCATGACCAGGATCCCAAGTTTTTCCTTTAATCTGCCACTTTTGTCTGTTTTTGAGCAAGCTCCACTGAACTGCATAATGATATACCTGCACAAGAACCAAAAGAAATTGAAATATTCAACGAAACTTTTAATGATCACGTGATGTTTGAACCAACCCAGAAGCACGGCAAAGCATGTAAAAGACACGTCATTTACACTCCTTGCGGTGATTCTGGGTTTCACATTTATTTACATTGTTGTCTCCTGCCTGTATGTGTGTGTTTGATGTTGAGACAGGTGGACCAACCACAGGTTCAGCTTTCAGATAGATAGCCTCCCATTATCTTTAATCACGCTTTGATATGATGCAGAATTTATGGTTGGATCAATTACTGCAGTCTGCTGAGTCCCTGAGGCAGTGAAGTAACTCCAACATTTTCACCACCATGAATCACAGCTGGCATGGGCCTGCAATGCTGAAAAGCTGTCTGTGGTCTGCAACAAACATGTTTACTGTTACCGTGGCCAAACTTTCATGTTTGAATTTTCATTACAGAAGAGTGTTTTTTGTCTTTTAATAATTTGTAGATTGCTTTAAATTCCAGACTCACAAGCATCAATAGGCTTTTTTTGGTTTCTGTAGACTTAGGAGAGCTCTTAAGACCTTGGTTTGACAAGATTACATGCATTATATAAAAAAGAAAATACCAAACCAACTCTAAGTATCATTTGTTGGACTACTTTATTAATAGGTAATATTTCAGGTGGATCAAATATGTCTTCAAATGTAACAAGTTTATTCTAGGAGCAGTTCGGCAGGGAATGATAGACCAATCTGTATCGAGTCAAAGTTTTCATCAGGGTCCCTGAAGACTTTGAGATGATACGCACTGCTCTGTCTTATCCTGAGGAATTGTTCCTAGAATAAACTTGATACATTATTTTACAAAAAGACGGAGTGCCTCAGCAACCCTTTTTTGTGGCATTGAGCTTGCTTCTGCCCCACACTGAAGAGCACCCGACAGATAAGCCTTTAGAGCTTTGCAGAGCCTGAACTCTGATGGCTCAGGTCCCCCAGATCCCTGGTGTTTCTGGGGCAAAGTGCTGCACTCTGCACATCCACCCATTCAGCCCAACCACTACAACTACAGCTCCAACAGAACACACAAACGAAGCCCTTCAAGCATCTGAAAGAAAGGCTCTCAACGACTCTTGTGTGTCATCACATAACTAGAACAGACTTGGCAGGGTACACCATGTAGATGTTGTTTGTGCGTAAGAGGTTTGTGCTACTGCTAAAGTACAGGTTGTGCTGTTAAACTTAATAGTTGATGGATCTGAAGGAGGATTTTAATTTTAACTAAGTTCCTGTGCACTGAGCTTGCCGTTGGTTTTAGTTTGTTTCAGTAACACAGAAACTGTGTGTCTGTCATACCTACGGCTTATCCTTCATAGGAATTTCAAATGAAAAGTTGTTGCCATCGCTTGCATGCCACCATAATGAATCTGTCATCTCTCAGTTTCTTGGCATCTGCACGCTGACATGCTCATATTAGATGAGACCGAGACCAATCAATGACAGCCTGAGACAATACATACAGATAGGCAGCCATTCACATTTGCATTGACACCTCAGGGCAATTTAGAGTCCAGTTAATTTAACTACAGTCAGCTGACTTCAGTTTGTTTGGAGGGAGAAGTAAAAGCTGTTGAGTCGTCTGCAACTTTTGAGCAGTGGATGAATTAATATTCATTTACATTTTATTGCACAAAAGGACACAAACTCAGGATGGAAGCAACTGTCCACTACAGATAAAACAACAATAACTGTCCACACTCTGCAAAGATAGCATGCTAATGGTACACCCTATAAAACCCAGACCCAGAGGGATTTAAAACTGAGTGTGTGCAGCCTCCAGCAGGACAGCCAAATGCTCTGTTTCTACATGTAAGGGCAAATATAATGCGAACATACAGCAGTATAGAAACAGTACCTCCACCTGAAAGAAGAGGTGAAGAAGACACATTTTTCTTACGATAATACATAATGTTGGATTCATGAACTCTAACCTGAAATCTCTAAAAGATAATGTTGAGCTGCTTGTTGTGATCTACTGTTACAGGTATTACGGGGATTTTCAGACTTTGTATGATATCCATCCATCCACTTATCCTTTTCAGGGTCACGGGGAGCGCCGGAGCCTATTTCAGCTGTCTTGGGGCGAGCGGCGGGGTACACCCTGGACATATCGCCAGTCTGTCGCAGGGCTGTGAATGCGCTAACCTGTCCCCACAAATTGCATGTCTTTGGACTGTGGGAGGAAGCCGGAGTACCCGGGGAGAACATGCAGAAAGACCCCAGCCTGATGGTGGAATTGAACTCAGGACCTTCTTGCTGTGAGGCAACTGTGCTAACCACCATGCCACCGTGCTGCCACTTTGCATGATACTAATTTAAAAATTGGGCTTTCTTTTGATTTTTTATCAAAGGTGTTGATATAAAGAAATATCAACACCTTTTTATTATTAGGTAATAAAAAGGTGTTGATATTTCTTTATAAACGTTATGTTTTTCTGTTGTCGTTAACTCTTGCTATAAATTTTTTCCCATAATTACTTCCTACTTTTTTTTTTAGTATAGGGCAGCGAGACAGTGGTGAGGTGTGCAGTAAGAGTGACAGATGGGTTCCAGGTGGGGGTGGGATTACATCAGGGATCAGCTCTGAGACACTTTTTGTTTGCAGTCGTGATGGACAGGTTGGCAGATGAGGCCAGGCTGGAGTCTCTGTGGACTTTGAAGTTTGCAGACAGTGTGATCTGTAGTGTGAATAGGGAGCAGGTGGAAGAGTCTGGAGAGGTGGAGGTATGCTCTGAAGAAAAGAGGAAATAAAGTCAGCATGTGAAGACACAATATATGTGTGTGAATGAGAGAGACGCAGGTCTCTCTCATTCTCTCTCTCACAGTATAAACTACAAGAAGTAAAGATAATGACGGTGGATAAGTTAAAACCCTGGGGTCACACATCCAAAGCAATAGTGCACAGGAGAGGTGAAGAAGAGACTTTAGGCAGGTTGGAGCAGGTGGAGATGAGTGTCAGGGCTTATTTGTGACAGAAGGATATCAGCAAGAGTGAAAGGAAAGGCTTACGAGATGATAGTGAGACCTGCTATGATGCATGGTTTGGAGATGGTGGCAACGACAAGAAGAGAGGAGGCCGAGCTGAAGATTTTGTTTTTTTTGCACTGATGGCCATTTTTAGCTGAAATGCCCTTTAATGAACTCACCAGTGACTTCTAGTGTTTTCTTTGTCCTTGTGCTTTATAAAGACCAGGTACCTTATACATGTATACTTTAAACACTGTTACTGTGAATCAAAGTTTCATACCTGCTTTAAGTGGTAAAATCACCTCAAAATACACTGCCTGGCCAAAAAAAAGTCACCTCGCCGATTTAACAAAGCAAATAGGAACAAGCCTCCTATTGGACAATTACTGCATGGGCGATTATCTTTCAGATGGCAAGAAGTTATTTAACCCCAACTGGTGCCATGAGTTGCTTCTCATGTCATAAACAAGCATGTGGAAAGACACACCTCATGGTCTTGGAAATGATGTTAGTGTGTTTGAGAAGGGCCAAATCAATGGCATGCATCAAGCAGAGAAAACATCTAAAGAGGTTGCAGACACTACTAAAATTGGGTAAAGACCTATCCAACGCATTATTAAAAAGTGGAAGGATAATGGGGATCCTTTGTCTTCGAAAGAAATGTGGCCTGAAAAAATCCTGAGGGATCGTCATTGGTGATCACTTAAATGTTTAGTGAAATCAAATTGAAGAAAAACAACATGTAGAACTCAGGGATAGGTTTAATAGTGAAAATAAGAGCACGTCGACACGTACAATTCAATTCAATTCAATTCAATTTTATTTATATAGCGCCAAATCACAACATCAGTCGCCTCAAGGCGCTTTACATTGTAAGGTAGGCCCTACAATAATACATACAGTGAAAAACCCAACAATCATATGACCCCCTATGAGCAAGCACTTTGGCGACAGTGGGAAGGAAAAACTCCCTTTTAACAGGAAGAAACCTCCGGCAGAACCAGGCTCAGGGAGGGGCGGCCATCTGCTGCGACTGGTTGGGGTGAAAGAAGGAAGACAGGATAGAGACATGCTGTGGAAGAGAGACAGAGATTAATAACAAGTATGGTTGAATGCAGGGAGATCTATTAACACATGGTGAATGAGAAAGGTGACTGAAAAGGAAAAACTCAATAAATCAAGGGGGTCCCCCAGCAGTCTGAACCTATAGCAG